>QJNU01001604.1:0-24287 GCA_004154915.1 Monosporascus ibericus
CCCCCCCCCCCCCCCCCCGAAAAACTCTTGAAAATATCCGTAAAATAGTAAAATATCAGTAAAATAATAAAATAAAAAGGTAATTTACAAAAAAGTTACAAATTACCAGAATAATTAGCTAATAAAAATATTTAAGTTAGTTGGTTTTATAATAAAAGCTTATATGTTACTTTTATGTAAAGCCGCTTTTTTTCGAAAAGAAAATGTTTAATTACGCAAAACGAACTATATCTTATATAAACGTCGGAGGACGAAAAATAAGCATTTTGAAAAAGGAGAAACATTTACTATATAAAAAGCACAAAATTGTCTAGCTGAAAAAAATGAAATAATAAAGATTCGCGGCTAATAACGGCTAAAGATAATTATTATAAAAAAGCTAAAACGAAAAACCGGAAATATAACGTTAGCGGCAAGCCCGAACATAATACGCGTACTTATAAAGAAGTTATAAATATATCTAAGTAAAAATTTATATTTAATATTAATTAATACGACTCTTTTTTAAATGACATAACCGTGTAGACAAAATTGAATAAAATGATAGATTGCTACCTTAATTCCGAGGCTTTACTAAACTTATCCCTTTCGTAAATTGCCTTGTCCCGCTCTTATTTATGTTAATTCTTGTCCGAATTTTAAAGGTTTTTCATAATCCGGAATAGCCGGGCAAATTATTGCTCGTAACTTTTTAAAATTTATATTGTTTCAAAATCTGAACTTCGAAATTTTAAAACCCGTTATTATTTATCTTTTTTTATATAATTTTTTATAAATTTTATATTTTCGGGAATAATTTCTTTTAAAAATCCATTAGCATTATTTTCGCGAAATAAATCGGATCCGAAAATTAAAAATCCATATTAATTTCTTTAATAAAGACTTTTTAAATCGATAATAATATCGATAACTTTAGTTCTTCCGATAACTTTATGAGGATTATATACCAAAAATAAAATAATTTTTATAAGAAGCCTTCTATTCCCGAATACCGGTATTGTATATTCGGAGTTACGCGGTATAATATTTTAATTATTAAATAATTTTAAGAGGTACTATAAAAACGATTAAACCGTAAAATTAAAAAAGATTTACGAAAACCTTTTATGCGTAATTAAGGTTTACTTTTAATGTTTATTTTTAAGGTTTATTTTTAAGCTTTATTTTTAAGCTTTATTTTTAAGGTTTATTTTTAAGATTTACAGCATAAAACTAAATATCTTTTAAGTTTCATTAATCCTGTTAAATTATAAAGTTAACGGGTATAAGGTTTATCAGGGTCGAAACTTGTTAGCAATTACGTATGTAAACTTCTCAAGCCGAAATTAATCGAGAAATTACGTGCTTATAAAGGCCTAGCAATCGGCGTCAAAATAAGGCTTTATGGAACTAAGGTATATGATTTATCCTAATTATAAAAACTATTAATTAGTTATCAGATCCGAAAATATTAGGTATAGTATTTATCGTGGAAATTATATCGTGGAATAATTTTTTGTATATTTGGCTAAGCCTGGAAAATAAGGTTCTAACCTATATTAACCTTGCATTAAAAAATACGACATGTTATTATTAAATTATTTGGATTAATTGTTACGAAGTACTAAAATACGGCTCGTTCGCTTATGTAGCTCGCTCGCTTGTATGGGACGGTAATCTTTAATTATTACATTCGAGGATAACCCTAATAATCCTTAGATTAGTACACATAACCGCATGTGACCTAATTAAAGAATCCTTGTTTCTAACCGTTTGTAAGGCCGAGAGCTGTTAGGTTATAATAGGAGCCGTTTACTTTTTTACTTAAGATGCTATATCTCGTAAATTATAACTTATATAAGCTGAAGTTCCCGTGTAATGTTTTTTAATTATTAATACTACGATTTTTACGCGTCTTTAATATCTTCGGCCGTTTAATAACCTTCAACGCCTGATTAGTTCCGGTACTAACTATTACGTGCAAAATAAGTGATAACTTTAATATATTCTTAACGTAATAAAACCGGATAAAAGCTATTACTATACTTTAAATAAAACTATTTCCATGGTGAAGCCGGTTTAAGTCTGCATTAATTTTCGTAACTTAAAGTTAATATAGCTTTAAGCCGTTCTATTATTATATCGTAGTTTTTTAAACCTTTTAATAAACGTTACATATTATTTAAAAGCCGTATATAACTGTAAAATTACTTTTAACTTATATAAACTAGTTCATTTTCAATTTTCTAATAAAGGGGTTTTACATTATTAATATTAAAAACAAGTAACGTACCACACCAGCGAGTCGGACACACCAGCGAGTCGGACACACCAGCGAGTCGGACACACCAGCGAGTCGGACACACCAGCGAGTCGGACACTTTTTGGCAGTCCGCGACAACAAACACAAATAAAATAACCATAACGTAATTAATTAATTTAAACTAATCGGTTTCGTCTTCGTTAGACGTATTTACAGCTTTTTTATAAATACGCGCATTATATCCGGGTTTGCCGCAAATACTATATTTCCGTTCTTTCGTTTTAACCCTTTTACGACGATTACCTTTAGCCGCTGTTAGCTGGGATTTTTTACCACCCCCTTCTTTTTCGGCTAAAAGAGCTTATCCTTTTTGTATAATAAATATTCCTCCTTTTTAAAGACGTTTATTTTTAGTTTTATAACGTTTGCTAAGGACGTGGTTAATTTCGCGTAATTAGGTAACCTTTTGTTTTAAAAGAGCAATTTTATGCCAAAGTATCAGTTAACTTTTAGCTAACAAATTAACCGATTTAACGATTTTTGTTAACGAGCTACCCTAGTAATTTTTGACCCTTTTTTATAAATAACGTCCTTATTTTATTGCTTTACGGATATTTATAAGGGTTTTCGTAAAGGGCGAAAGATTGGAACCGGCGGAAGTAAACGGAAAAACTGTCAATATAGGTATAACTAGAATTTCCAAATGGGAAAGGACGTTATTAGGATCGAATAAAACAAATCCGGCTTTTGCAAATCCGGATTTAATGTTATTGGACGTTATGGCAGCTTTAAACGCGTTATGGAAGTTAGCGAAAAAATCTTTTTTCGCGATATGGGTATAGTAACGTCGCATTAAATTTTCGATGTATAACGAATAAACGCGCTTTAAAATAAAAAAGCAGGATACGTCGAAAGGTTGGAACCGATAAGAGGAATACGCGGGTATGTAAAGAGTAATAATGCCGTTATTCGCGCAGTATTTTTCGAATTCGATCGAATAATAGCTTTCGTGGCCGTCGAGGATAAAGAGATGTTTCGTTCCTTTCGTACGCGTTCGTATATGTTTATCGAAATACTAAATCCATTTTAAACCTAATTCGTTTATTATTCAATTATTAAAATTAATATTAACTTTTTAATCGGTTAATAATAAGTTATCGCGATATCAGGAACTAAGGTAGGTTTTCCCCGTTAATATGATAAATAAAGATATAGTCTAACTTTGCGAATTAATAACCTGTATAATTATTACCTATTCCCGATTACCTTGTTAGGTTTATTTAAGTTTTTTACGTTTTTCAGCACTTGTAATTACCATGCCCGATGTTATAAGAAGTCCCATTAAAAAACCCGTTTCGTCAAAGTTATAAATATCCTTTTTTGCGATACCGTATTTTGCGATTATAGCCCGAATAAGGTTAAATTACTTGCGAAATACTTTTAGATTTTCGCATAATACTTTTTGATAATCGATTTTCCAATTTAAACGCGTTTAAAGCTTTTTTTGCCGTTTAACAAATTTCGACGCCTAGTTAATCCCGACGCGTTCCGTAACGCGCTGGGCTAGCAATAAATTCGCCATATTTTTAACGTGCTAAAGCCGGATAGGAAATACTTGCGTATTTAAGTTAAGGATTCGGTCGACAATCGATTTCTTTTCGATGGGCGTTAGTTTTCGCGAAATAAGGAGAGTATCGGCTTAAGAAGATTTGCCGTTAAATCGATTTTCCAATATAAATAAGGCCACTTCGTATATAAAACCAAGCCGTTTAAAACTAAGTTTCGGGTTTCTTTTTCTTACCTGGACGGCTAAATTTATCCTAGTTTCTTTTGTAAGGCGTTCTATAATATTGGTATTGAAAAATGGGCGGTTAAAGATAAGTAATTGGAATTGTGCAAAAAGTGTCCGATTCGCTGGTGTGTCCGACTCGCTGGTATAGTACGTTAATTTAATAGTTAAAATAATAAATAATACTTTAAAAAGAAGTAGTACCCTTATATAGTCCGTTATAAACTCTTATTCTTCAATTTTTCTTAGTAAAATTATTAATATAAACGGTACGATTAGGATTAATAATTAGTTTCTCAGCCCAGCCGTAAGAACTTTGATATCATTATAACAGTTAAATATAATAACTTGTCGTCTTTCCATTTAACCGCACCGCCGCTAACTTGTTCTGGCCTCTTACCTCAGCTAGCTCAGGCCTCTGCTGGCTCGTTTTCTAATGTACTGCTATATCACGCTAAAAATTAACCAATCAAATCCCAAATCCGCTTAACGAGCCAGCGAGGCCTAAGTAATAGTTGCGCGAACAAGCGTCTCGTTTGGTCCGCCGTTACTAAAGTTATTACTTTTTTTCAATTTAAAAAAAAAGAAATCTAAAAATTTAAATAATAAAAGGTTATTACATAACTAAAACGAGTTCGATAAGTATATAACTTCATATCCGCGTCGAATATATGCTAATAGGCATATAGGATCTTTTTTCGATTTCTTTTTAGATAATAATTACAGCTAATATGGCCAAGTTTAAGTCTAGGAAATAGGTAACCACAACACCCTTATAGCTACGACAGCGCAACCAACCGGTCGCATCATCATGCACCGGGTTTCCCACGCATATTCTGTATGGGAAAAACCCGTTTATCAATTTTTTGGCTGTACGGATTATGGTTATTACGTTACAGCTCTAAAAAGATTCCGGACTTAATTAACCGGAACGCCCTCCTTGTTACGACGTAATAACCATAACCGGTACTTGCAAAAAAAATAGCTATATAGGTTTCTTTTATATTAAATTACCTCTAAAAAATTTATGGCAAAATATAGCATACGATAGTTACGTTATCATAACGATAAGGGCTTGCCGGTTAGAAAGTTTACTATAACGAACCTGTCATATATCCACCTGGAAGTATGAGCAGTATCCGAAATGGGGTCTTGATTTGCAGGTAACAATAGGGCGAGGAATGATTTACTAGGGGTTTTGTTCGTTAAAGAGATTTAAAGACTTTTTTCTTAATTAGAGAACGGTGTAGTTGCCTTTAATTAAGAGCTTAGATTGATAGCTAAGGAGCGAAACTAAGTAGGTGCTATCTATATAGGAAACTTGGTTTATATATATCCTTCTTATCTCCTTGAGGTCCTTAAAGCCTTTCTGTGTGGTCCTCTAGGAGTTTCTGGGTGGTCTTTGTTAACACGACAGAGACTATAGAGTAGGGCCGAGGTTTACCCGTTGGGGTTACCCTTTTAAGGTCTTAATTCTGGCCTGGAAGACCTTTTTGTTTCGTAATACTATTCCCTTTTTTATAAGATTTTTGTCCCTAAAGATAAATAGGTTAACCTTTTTTTTTTTTAGTTAGCTTTTTTTTCCTACGGTTTTTAATTAATTTGCTATTATATTAGGTCCTTTACGAAATCGTTTTAAGTTTTTTACCGACAGTAAGAAAGATCTTACGTTTTTTATTGTTAATTTTAGTTATTTCGTTATACCGTGCGAACGTTGCGAAAACCTAGAGTTAAAATGTAAAATAATCGAGGGAAGGAAAAAGTGTTAATACTGTTACGACGTAAACGTATCGTGTGGAGGTAATAACGTTTCCTTGGAGTTATTATAAAACATTCGATCGGAAAAAGCGCGAATTGATAAAGAAAAAAGAGTGGTTAAAAAAACGTTACTTGATTTTTAATGGTTACAATCTAAGGTTACGGCCAGGCTGATCCGGCTGAATCGATAGCAAGACTTTTTTTAATGCCGTAAGGTGGAAATGATTCGGTAGGGATTCCGTTTTATTGACGAATTAAAGGAAAAAGAAAAATTAGATAAAGAAAAAGAACGTTTGCGGCAGAAGTAGGTGTAACTGGTTTTAGATATCAGCTTTTTCGATTGGAACGTCGTAGGTTTGGATTTAAACGAGGGACCTTTGTCGCTTGTGACCTTGGCCGCGTTAAAGACGGTTGGTTAAGATTCTGCCGGTAAAACGTTTTAATTAGGTTTATCGTATTCGTTAAGTGGTTAAGTGGTTTTTAAGTATTCTTTCCGTATAAGTATCCTTCTTACTTAATTAGGTATTAGATTTTATTTTTACCTATTTTAAAATTTAATATTTTTTTAATTTCGTCCTTATTATTATCTTTTTCGATTCTTAAGCTTATTTTTAACGGGGCGTTTTTAGGTGTTGGTTGAAGCAAGGAAATGTAAAAAATAGGGTATATCTTTATTATTTTAGGTAATAATAATCGGTAATTAGTTTTAGAAATAACTTTATTAATTTTAAATAAATTAAGCTTTTTAAAATTAAGCTTATCGTTAAGCCTTTTAGTCTTAATTTATAAGATGTTTAACGTTACGTTTTGTTTTTAACGTAATAAATAAACCTTTTTTCCTTTTATTAGAATTAGTTTTTTAATTCTTTTTTTATTATAGTATTAGGTTATTTTTCGCTGGAAAAAACGTAATTTGGCTTATAAGTAAGATTATATTATCTTGATTTTAGTTATTATTATTTTTGCTCGGGGAGCTATGGTGGTAATTGCGAAAGTTTTATGCATCGGTTGTTTTAGTCGTTGGGTTATTGCCTTATATCCGTATATAGTTGTATAGGGGGAAATGCCTATATTTTCGTTAATAAACGTATTATAAGCTATTTATGTTAATGGTAATAACTTTACTTAATTATCTTACTGGTAATTAATATAGCTTCGGAAGTATTATTTTAAGGTTTGGTTTAGTCGTTCCGTTTAATTATCTGTTTAGGGGTAATAAGCCGTAAAGAATTTAAGTTTAGCATTTATCCGTTTAAAAAAGCTAATCTTAAATTTAGATATAAAAAGCTTATTTCGATTAGAAATAATCTTTTTTAGTATTCCGTATTTATCGAAATAGTGTTGGATAAATACATAGGTTAATTGTTTTGCCGTTACGGTTCCTTTAAAAGGTAAGAAGTACCTATATTTGGTAAGTTTGTTAAGAATTACCCAGATTTCGTCGTATTTAATTTTAGTAATTAAGTTTTTTGATAAAGGAAAGTTGGTGATAAAATCTTAAGTTATGGTATTTTATGCTTTATTAGGAATGTCGGTAGGTTGTAATAGCTTATAGGGCTTATGGCGTACTGTTTTGGCTTTGTTGCAGATATTGCAATTTTTGACAACTTTTTTAATTATTCGGCGTAATTTTGGGAAGTCGTATTTTTCTTGTAATCGTCGGGTGGTTTTGAAAATTCCTTAATATTTATGTAATAAGTCTTCGTGGAACTTTTTTACGAATTATTTTTGTTGGTTCCTGGGGATATAAATTTTGCCATGGTATAGTAGCTAGCTTTTTGGCTATCCTTTTAATTGTTAAATCTTTTTCTTTTTATTTGTGTCGTAAGAATTTCGGAATCGTGTTAAAAGTTTAAGGGTTAGTTTTTTCAAGATTTCCTATAATTGTATAATACCGTCCTGGTTATACTGTAGCATTTGTATGTTTCGTTTGGGAACCTTTGGATCGTAAACGTTTTTACGACTAAGAATATCCGCCTAGATAATTTTTTTTGATATAATGTATTTTAAAGTTAAATTTTAACAGGAAAATTATCTAAGTTTTATGTCGTTTATTTAGTTTTTATACCTTTATAAATTAAGTAAGGTTTTTATGATCGGAATAAATATTAAAGGGCTTTTTGGTTCCGTTAAAAAAAAAGGCTTTTATTTTTAAAAGTATTAATAATTATTAACAATTTTTTATCATAAATTAAACATTTAAGTTTTACATTTCGGAATACTTTCGAATAGTAGGTTACTGGGTATTATTTATTGTTATCTTTTAGTTGTTTTAGGACGGTATTTAATACGTAATTTAAGGCGTTTATTTTTAGGCGTTTTTTTAAATTTGCGTTAGGTAGTTTTATTATGGGTCTATTAGTAATTACGTTTTTTAAGATCTGGAATACCTTTTTTATATCCTTTAGGAGTTTAAACTTTTTATTAACGTATTTTTTGGTAGTAAGTTTCGTTAATAATTTAACTATATTTCCGTATCCCCTGATTAGGTTTTGTACGTATCCCGTAAATCTTAAGATTTATCGGATGTTAGTAACGGTCGCTTTGTTAAGGATAGGCTAATCCTTAACTACTTTCATTTTAAAGCGTTAAATCTGAATTTAACCGCGGGTAAATATATATTTAAGGAAGTTTAACTTTTACGTATGCCATATGCTTTTGGCTGGGTTAATTCGGATATTCGCCTTATTTAAGGTCCAAAGTATTTAAACTATATACTGTTTGTACTTTTTTAAAGTTTCGGAATAAATGAGAATGTCGTCGAGGTAAACGAATATAAACTTGTTTAGATATTTCCGTAAGGTGGTTATTACTAAACGTTAAAAACTGGCGGGGGTACTAATAAATCTTATGGGCATTATTCGGTATTCGTAAAATCCGTATATCGTTTTAACTGCCGTTTTTTATTTTTATTTTTTGGCCATTTTAATGCGGTAATAATCGTTTCGAAGATTAAATGTAATAAACTACTTAGCTTTATTAGCGTTTTTTTTAATATGTTTATAAAAATTAAAGGGTATCTATTTTTGATCGTGATGTCGTTAAGCTGTCTGTAATCGATAATTTTTCTGAAAACCAGGTTTTTATTTTCGTTAATTTTTTACTTTCCGTTTTTGGTTTTTGGCATTATAAGGACGGGGTATCTAGTAAAAGAATTAAAGGGTCGAATATATTCTTTTTTTAAATCAAGTTAAATGGTTGTTTATAAAGCTTTTAACTTTTCAGGGTTTATGTGGTAAATTTTATAAAGTTTGGGATAATATCCTTCCTTAATAGGTATCCTGTAATCCTATTAACTATGTGGTAGTAATTCGTAATCTTTTTTATCCTTAAACAGTTTTTTAAATTCTTGATATTTAGGTGGTACCGTTTTAGCTTGATCTGGCACTTGCACCTTTCTGATAATATAGCAGATTTCCTGCTCGTCCTTTTTAGGTGGTTTTTTGTTATTTTCCCAGGAAAATGTCTGGTGTTTCCAGTTAATATATAAATTGCTGGTCCTAAATTACGGTATTTCCAAAATAATGTTATGTCCGGAAATGTCGGCAATATCTAACGAAATTCGTTTTTGGTATTTTTAAATTTAAACGGGAAGTTTTTCCGTTTTTCGCAGAATTTGTCCGTTTTCGTATTTAAATAGGCTTCCGTTTATTATGCGTAATTTGTAGGATTTTAGGTTATACCTTTAAGGAACTTAATATTTTTCTGCCGTTACGGGAAAGATAAAGTTGCCTTTAGTTTTTAAGTTAATTATAGTTTTAAATGTGCTACTTTTATATTTAAGTAGAATTTCGATTTAGGTACGTAATTTTTTTGCTGCTTTATATAAGGTTTTATAAGTTAGGGCTTTTCGATGCCTTATTTTCGAAGGTTTTTAACGTTTTTAAACTTATAATAGTATCCAGTTTAAAAAAAACTTTATTCGCGTACTTTTTAAATAACATATTTAATACATTAATTATTTTTGCATCTGAATCATATTTTCTTGTCATATTTATATTCGGAGGTAATTAAATTTTCGGGCTCGATTTTTGATTTTATATTTTTCGAGTTATGTGGTTAAAAGTATAAATTTCCGAAAGAGGTATTCTTACATTTAGGAGTTGGTATTAAATGCAAAGTATCGGGAAATAATATAAACATTCTTATAATATGGCTTTCTGGCTATATTTTAATTCGAGATATAAGTAACAAAATTTAAGGTATTTTAATTATCGGGAAGTTTTTGTATATTTATATTCGTTATTTGGTTCGGTAAATGTTTTTTCGTTTTATTTGGGTTAAAAGTTATAAATTTTCTTAACTTTAAGATAAATAAGATAATCGTCGATGCAATAAGCGGTAAAATATAACGATTTATGTTAGCTTTTTCAAGGTTTAATATGTACCGTACATTTAAGGAATTCGTAAAATTCCGGGGATAATTATCCGTAATTATTAACGTTACGTCGGAATTAACCATTTTCGTTATGTATCTTATACCGAAATATGTTAAGATGGCAAAAGTATCCTAGCTTTATGGCTATCCTGAAGGCCGTTTATCCGGGGTAATATTTATAGGCTTTAGTTTTAAAATTCTGGTAAATAAGATAATGCTCGTACTTTAGGATGTCGTTTTGAATTTAAATGGTGGTGGCAATAGTAAATTCTGGCTGGAAGGAAGTTAAATTAATTTTATTTTTTTCCTTTTTTATCTTAATGTCGGTTTTTTATTTAGCCGCTTTAGCTTTCTTTTAGGGTTAAGGAAAAAAAATTTTGGAGTTCTTTTTAGCAAGGGAGCGGTATTCGTTTTTAAAATGTCCCTTTTTGCTATAGTTAAAATATTTTATATTGGACTTATCTTTTTAGCGTTTTTTTTAAAGCAGTACTTACTTTTTTTTAGAGCTTACCCTTATCCTTCTTAATTCGGCTATTAAAGTTTTTATCGTTGTTTCGTTTATTAGTTCTTTTTTTTTCGAAGTACCGGTTAAAGGTACGTTAGTTAATAATAATTATTTTGTCGGTATATTCCTTAAAAAATCCTGTTTTAGGTACTATATATATTTTATCCTTAAATTAAAATTTTAAGCCGTCGTAAAAAGCATAAAATAACGCGCTTTTAGGTAAATTGGAAATTGCGGTTAAGCGGTTAAATTTTATCATATATTTTATAGTTAACTTAGTTTGGCAAAAAAGGTATAATTATTTTATTACGTACTGTTTTTTATCTAAGTTTTTAAATATAACTTATATTTGGTTTTCGAAATATCGGTAATTGTTAAAGATGTAATTAATAATATTTAAAAATTCTTTAAGGTAATTTTTTAGATAATCCTTTATAATAGGTTCGAACCATAAAAAAATTCGTCCAGTAAGTAACTAGAAAATGGCCATTACTTTTTGATAGTTTTTTGTTAAGGAGTTTTGGTAGAACTTAAGGTAAGTTCTGGTTTGAACGAAGAATTTTTTTATATCTATAATTCTGTTATAGGGCTTTAAGGTAATTGGTTTGTAATTTTTGATTTCCGGCATTCCGTGGTAACTAAGGGGTGGGATAGTGGCTTCGCGGTACCGATTAGGGCCGAATAATAGGGGTACTGGGGTTTTTTTTCCATTTCTCGGGTAGGTGAAGCTATATTTTTTTTTTTATAAAGTTAGGAATTTTTTTTCTGTCTTTTTTAAGGCCTGGATTTTGCGTAATAGGATCTCCAATTTTTTTTAGGAAAAAGCTTTTTTTCTTTTCCTTTTTATCCTTAAGGTTTTTAAACCGCTGGTTTTTCTTCCTTTTCTGAATCTTTCTAGATTTTAATAATGTTTTTTGGAGTTAAAGTTAGTTACTAGGTTTAGGAAGAAGAAGGTTCTTTTTTATTACGGGTTATAAAAGGCATAATATTATTAATTAATTAAAGAATTCTTTTGATAAGTGTTAAATTATTTAATTTAGTTACTAATCCCTTACCGGCCTGTAACGGGGATCGGGTATATTATTTATTTTCTAAACGTCGCTTTGTAATATCGTCTTTATTGAATTTAGGAAAGCTTATGCTTTATTAGGCCTGGAATTATCCGTCGGTTATTAATTAAAAAGTTATTAAAATATAACGAACCTGTTATATATCCACTTGGAAATATAAGCAGTATCCGAAATAAGGTTTTAATTTATAGGTAATAATAAGGTAAGGAATAATTTATTAAGAGTTTTATTCGTTAAAAAAATTTAAAGTTTTTTCCCTTAATTAAAGAACGGTATAATTGCCTTTAGTTAAAAGCTTAGATTAATAGCTAAGGAGCGAAACTAAGTAGGTACTATTTATATAAGAAACTTAGTTCATATATATCCTTCTTATCTTCTTAAGGTCCCTGAAGCCTCTTTGTGTGGTTCCCTAGGAGTCTCTGGGTGGTCTTTGTCAATACGACAGAGACCATATAGTGGGGCCGAGGTTTACCCGTTGGGGTCACCTTCCTAGGGTCTCAATTCTGGCCTGGGAGTCCTTCCTGTTTCGTAACATTTACATTAATTATGAATTTTAACTTAAATCTTTAATATTTTTACTAAAATAATTCCGACTATAAATTTATGTTTATAAGTAAAAGGCCTTTTTAAAACTGTATATAACAAATTTTTCCTTTTTTTTCCTTTTTTTTTTCCCTTTTTCTCCTTTTTTTTCTTTTTTTTTTTTTTTCCCTTTTTTTCCCTTTTTCTTCCTTTTTCTTCCTCCCCCCCCCCCTTTTTTAAAAATTTTTTTATAAATTTTTATTTAATTTTTTTAAAAAAAAATCGTTATCGTTATTATATTTGTGAATGTTTTATGTAAAATTTGAAAAATTTGTATGGGAACGTACCCATCGAGCCCAAAAAAAATCATAACTTGCTATTAGGCCTTATTTTTAAGGTTTTGTGTTTTTTTATAGGTCTTTTATGGGTCGGTACTTAGAGCTACGGGTTTTTAAAGAGCCCTAGCCACAACTGCGCCGCAGGCGCAGCCACAACCTCAAAAATAGGGCTTGATCTTGATGAGGTATCTGGCCTCCTAGCTCTTTTCCCCCGTCACCTTCCTCGGCCGCCTGGCTGTTCCGCATCCTCGCCCACCTGCCTATGGAGTTTGTTGGCATCCAGCGCGGTAGTATAGGAACCGAACACTGTTGGATCGTACGTTAGTTTTCGAATAATACTTGTCTTTTACGAGAGGGGGTTGCGTACGGTCTTCCATTTCTTCGAGAGATTTCCCCTTCGTCTGTCATCTCGTCAGCAAGCTCTACTTCTTTTACGGTCACAGCACCGCTTACCTCCTTGATGAAAGCCCAAACATAGAACACCAATGCCCAGTTGAAGATACAAAACATCAAGAAAGTTTTCCATTTAATATTCTCAACTGCGTGTGGTGTTATTTGGGAGAATGCGAAGTTAGCCAACCATTGGGTCGCCGTGCCCGCTGTTCATCGTCAACAGGATACTCTCCTCATCAGATAGAAGGGGGAGTTGAAATACCCACAACGCCCGCCTCGCGGATCCTCGAAGGAAATATCTCGCTCATGTAAAGCTTGGTTTGTGTGAGCGGACATTATTTGATCCAGCCATGTGTCGCCCGATCTGCTCACTCACCCATGGAACTGGTCCCCAAGAAATGTTGAAGCTCACTAGAATGGACGTCAGCATCGTCGAACAGGACCTCTGGCGAATTTAACAGATAGGGGCACCGACTTGCTTCGAGATAGACTATTGCCACGGAGGCAGCCCCGGTGGGAGTGATGCCTTGCCCTTCTACTGGCGGAAACACCGCAGATAAGACCGCAATGATGAGCATATAGGTGCCCATGAGAAAAGCTCCGGCGAGCAGGGATCCTCGACGCCCAATCCTCTCAACTAGGAATAGCAAGAAAAACAGGCATGACACAACCTTGACAACGCCGAAGAATCCACTAACTAGGAGACTCGCGTCGCCGGCGCCAACGGTCTTGAATATCTGGGGAGCGTCTGCAAATGTCAGCTCTGGATTCATCTGCCCGCGAAGGGAAATCCGGTAGGAGACATACAATAAGCTAGTGAAGTATTGCCAGTCATCTGAGCACCTGGGATATATGTAAACGTCAATATCATGGTTGGTACATTGCGACCGAAACTGTGTTGTACCTAGCTGAAGAGTTATCGCAAGCATTATACGGGTGCGGTTGGCCGGAAGCCGGTACTCTTTCCAAGTGATGCCTTCGGTGACTTGCTCTTCCTCGCGGATACCCGCGAGAATCTCGAGGAATCTGTCGAGAGTGGTGAGTTTCATGTTCCCCGCAACTTCGGAATGGTAGTACGTACTCTTCTCGGACCTCGGTGGTGTCTTCACCCCCTCGGACCCAGATCAGAGATTGCAAAGCTTGATCGGTCTTGCCAGTCTTCGCCAGCCAACGGGTGCTCTCTCTAGTAAGCAACATCCCGAGACCCAAGATTCCCCCGGGAACCAGCTGAAGTCCAATAGGAACCTGCCACTGCCGCGTGGTTGGCGGCAAGTTTTCAGCAACGCCATAATCAACCCAGTACGAGGTCATCACCCCACAAGTGAAGAGGAAGTGGAACATAGAACCCAGCTTGCCTCGTATTTCCTTAGGTGCCATCTCCGCTGAGTACATAGGGATGATGACGGTTGCCACTGCCGCGTCTGGAGTTAGTGGACCCCTTTCCTAGCAAAATTGGCTGGGTAGTTACAACGTTTGGGGCGCGATGGTTGAAGAGAGGTTTCAGCGTGTTACTAAGGAGCACTAGTGCTCATATGCCAAGGTGGAATCGGGGCGAGGATATGGGCCGAAGTCTGATAGTTGCTTACTTCCTACACCAATGCCACTGATGACCCTAGCGACATAGAAAGCTGCCAGTGAATGAGTATTTATGACCTGGAGCACACCTCCAATACAGAAGATGAATGATGCGAGAGCGATCGACCACCGGCGACCAAACCGCGCGGTAAATGGCCAGACGAAGAAACATGAGAAGAAGGCTGGAAACACTGGTAAGCATATGCGTCATAGGGAGTACGACTGGACCCATAGACTTACCCCCAGCCTGTAGAAGACTTGTCGCGTTCGAGCCAACGGTTGCTCTATTGGCGGGCGTGATACCGAAGTCTTGTTGGAAAGACGGCAAAGTCAGGACACCGCCAACGACGCCCGTGTCGTAGCTAAACCTTGGTCAGCTCGGATCTTGCGGGAACCGCCACTACAACAAGGGTATATATCTATCTTCCTACGCGAATAAGAAACTACCGACACAGCAAAGGGTGACGAGGTATATGACCCTGAAGGTGCCCAAGGCTTTCCCCATCTTGCGCAGGGCCGCGTGTTCAACGGTGAATGCCCTAGGAGGAGAAGCCGCCGCGTGATCGATATCGGGACCTTTCGCTAACGGCGGTATCAAGCTACTTAAGCTCAAGGAGACAGAGGCAGACGATGGGCGTATGTTCTAGCTAGGCGCGTCAAGTTATCAACAGCTATTTCCGTGTCTCCCTTGCTTGCGCGAGCTAAGTCGCACGCTACTTTCAGGCACAGTAAAACGGAACCAGGAAGTTGGTGCAGGATGTAGGCCCTTTATATGGCGTCTTTGCGCCGGGAATAGACTTAGCCCACGCATCAGCAAAGCACCGGTAGCCATCATCCTTATGTAACTTACGATATTGGTCTGAGACTACTAACGATATAAGAAGCAACAGTCACGAGACCGGCTCATTGAATTGCAACCAGCGTCGCTCTAGCACGGTGAGCCGTCGGGAATGCTGTCTATAGTGAATAGTTTGCGTTTATGGAGTGTTACCGCCAAGATAGAGTAGGGCTGGGTTACCCGCGGCAGCAATGTGACATTCAACGCTAGGATGACGAGCTCTCACTTCGCCTAATCCGGAGGCTTGGCTGACGTGCAGTACAGGGTTATTGCATATCCCCTTTTCTTTCCCGCTCTGCATCCACGGCGACTTTGGGAGTGACAGCCAAAGCAGACGCATTCCTCCGCCAGAAACATTCATCGACCTCTTTTCTCAACCTAGCATTGAGTGGTCGTAACTGGATTGTTTCGTTCTCTGCTGTATGATAGTACGTAAGTTGCGCCATATTCCCACCCCAGAATAAGTATGGATTTCCCCAGACGTTTCCCCGCAGACACCAGACACTGACCCCAGGTTCTCGGTCCATAGAGTCAGCGATTGGATGGTACGTCCAACTCCACATCGGCTGTTGCTTGAACTAGCGGGTGGATGGTCAGTACGAAGTGAGGGATCTGAAGCTCCTATACTAAAGGGCGCAGACATACTCTCCAAAGGCGGTTGATTTTGGAGACGACAAAATCAAATGAAATAATATGCTGGCAAGAGAGAATACAGCGCCTTACTTCGGTTGTAGGTCTCTTTCCGTATAGGCTATCTGCCGGAGGCCTGCCAGGGTGTTTTAGAGCTCTGCAGGGAGCACTTAACGGAGCGGTATTCAGTTCGAACCGGGGCTACTCCGCACGCAGGAAACCCAGTAGATCAGCTACTTTTTGCTGGTATATTCTATCTATCACCGATGACTGGTATTCCTCGCCGTCTGCGGCCGTTGGACAGTTCCAATGGCGCCCATGGGTCTCGTGGCGGAGAGAGTCTGCAACGTGCCCATCGGCGCGCTGGGGCGGGACCACCAGCGCCTTCTGATTTGATCGGCAAACGTGCAACCTGCTCGCAGTGCAGGATACGAAAGGTCTGATCGCCATTATTGACTCCAGTTGTGATGCTACGCAGATTCCAGTGTGTACTTTACTGACCCAGGTTGAAGGTCCGTTGTGATGGGAGACGAGACGTCTGTGGAAATTGCGAGCGGCTCAGCTTCGAGTGCTCGTTCCGGCAGCTGAGGCAGTCGCCAGGGCATTACGTCCTAAAGCCACCTGAGCCTCGACGCCGAACGCAGGCATGTACTCAATGCCACATCAAGAAGACGCGGTGCCTGGGCGAGCTGCCCAGCTGTTCGAATTGTGTCCGTAAAGGGCGCGGCTGCACTTATCCCAAGACAGGGAAGCGCAGCTTAGCTGTCGACGGGTCCGAGTCTCACCGAGGCGTGTCTAGTGATCGCGGATCTCGCGTTCCGCAAGTTGATGCCATCCGGTGTGCCCCGTCCGCCTCGGCCATTGACATATTAGGATCCGCAGACGGAGCCTTCCCCAACCCCGAAACGGCAATGGAACTGGTGGAAGACTATTTCCATCATCTCTACCCTCTGCCTTCGTTTGCATTTCTCCACCAGCCGACGGTTGTCCAGCGATGCAAAGACAAGAGTATCAATGAGCCATTAAGGCTGGCTATATGCGCGCTGACGGCCCTACAGCTCCAACGTTCGTCTCTGTGTCATGACTTGTGGGTTCAACAAGCCGAGCAAGTCATATTGCAACAGATCGGGCACCCTTCCATCTTTCACCTCCAGGCGCTACTTCTTATCATCCGCTATAGGATCGAAAGTGGGGACTTCCCGACTGCCTTCATGCTGGCGGCCTTGGCTGCGAGGGCCGCCGTGGCTCTCCGTTTGAACTATGAGCGCTCGGAACTCTTACATGTCGCGCAGTAGGTGGCCACCAGGCGGATATTTCTTTCGGCATAGTCTTCGGGGTCTGTCCACTAACTCCGGTGTCATATAGAGAGGCTAGGCGCCGTTTATTCTGGTCTTTATACCTGCTCGACGACTTCTTCTGTGTTGGCCTAAGGGAATTCGAGCTCTGCCCCGAGGAGACAATCCATATGCAGCTGCCTTGCGATGATGACCTCTTCGAGGTAGGGCAATTCAGTGAGACTGGGTTCCTTCGGTCTGACCCATCCCAGAGCCAACTTACAGTGGGCCTACGGGGTACCTTTTTGCGACTGACTTCGGCGCGGAGGGCCGTGTTTAGGTAGCGCATTGTCCCGGTTTTCATATTTCGCCAGCTCACATGGTATGGGCAGGTTCATCCGACGGGTCGGGCTGGGAGAAGAGCCATCCTCCTCGATCGGTGACTCGATTAGACAGTTTGAACGTCGTCTGCAGTATCTCAAGGCTTCGCTGAGGCAGACTGACCAGTATTCGGTTTCAAGCTTAGCCGCAAGCCCGTAAGTAGCGTGGACAATCGTCTATGTTCCATGTACAGTCTGTCCTGTGACCATTCATTATTCAAGCCAGCCAGCGTCGAGGTCTCGAATCCTTTGAGAGACAGCTCAGGGCATCATCCGCAGCCCTTGTACAAGACTGGAACGATAGCTAATCTGTTGTTTAGGCGGCAAGCCCAGTACATCATGGTTCACATGTCTTGGCACCAGTGCCATTGCGACCTATACCGCATTTTCATGGACGGTTACAGCGAGGCGGCACCCTCTCCAGTGCTCGCCCACGTCCGCCCCAATGAACGCGCCGATATGCGACAAAGGTGTCTTGAACACGCCGAAGGTATCATCCGCATACTTACAGATTTTGTGAATTACGGGAAGAGTGATTGTCTTCTCGAGCGTGATGCCGCGGTTTGCGCCTTTGAGAGCGCGCGTATAATCTTATTCTGCTCTCGCATGTCTTCTGGGGGTTCTGCGCTCGAGGTCGCAATTGGCAAGGCAAAGATATGCTTACATGTCATCACGATGTACTTCCATTCATCTGCGCCAATCAAGCCAATGGTAAGCGTTATCCAATGGCCGCCAGCGCAGTAGAACGTGCTGATATTCTATAGTGGAAGGAGTTGGAGCGCCTAATATCGGGTCACTCCGTCCGGCTCGCTCTCCAGATGAAGGAAGCGCCATCGGAATTCGATGCGCCGCCGCAGAGGGTACCGTCGGGGGTATCACAATTCGCCAACTCTCGGCAGAGGCTCTCCATACAAAGCCTGCTCCTACAATCAGACTTCGTAGACGACAGTCACGAGATTGCGGCGCCCTCACCCGGGAGCGGATTGCAAAACCTAGGGGCCAGCAATACCCAGTCGTCAGGGAGCTCAGGCAAGCGAACAGGGTTCAGCAACCAAGGTGCTTCTGCACCTTCTAATGGTGAGACTTGGAACGGCTTACCGCAGGAGCAGACGTATGTTTCTCCCACTAATCAGTGTGCACTCGCTATGAGTTTGCAATACGATGTTGAGCAGCGCTCCGAACTCGCTTTTAACCCTTGGATGGGCTTTCCGGGCACGGAAGACCTGCTATCTGGAGGAATGAACGACGATTATTGATCACTAGGTCCGGATCGTCACCATGGCTAGTCACATATACAATTCATCCGGCTGAAATACATGTGTAGTCATTAATGAATGTTGATTCGCGGTTCTCCCCTGGCGGCCACTGTCCCGTGGAAAACATGAAATTCATCATATCTTTGAGCACCATTTGGGCCAAGTTAGGGATAACCGGCTCACATAAAATAAAACCTAGCCGACGCGGGTATTATCGTGGCCAGTTTGCAACGTGCTTCGCAAGGAAGAGCCCTCATATATCCCCATGCAACGCTTGCGTAGTGGGTAGCACCGTGGCACTCGGTTGGTTCAAATTAATACAGAGACGAGAGGCAATTCGAGACACGTCATGGCGTTCGTTCGTCTACCCTAGAGAATATTGGCCTTACAGAACCGAAACAACCGGGTGAACTGCGCTAGTTGATTTATCCTTAGGACATTCACCATACTTAGATATCACGAAAAGCGGGGTTTTGAAGTAGGAGCTAGTAATCTCGATGATTCTAAACAAGAAGGACACCTACGTCGTTCGCTTCTATCCAACGCCTCCCGATGCTACGAGTGTGGGGGCTGTCTTTGGCCCAACGCTACAGAACTAATGCTATGCTTCAGGGGCGAGTAAGCCGTCTTCTTGGGTGATTTTGCGCCCAAGTGACTTCTATCGAGAGAGCGTAACTTGTTACAGGGCAAAAAGAAACCCTAGGGTTATGCCCATGTCCGCGCCATTCGATAGGGGCTTCCGTTTGGCGCCCCATGCTGGTAAAAGATCGCCACCCTAGAGTTGCCGTCGAAATAAGGTGGAAGAGCTAGATCTAACCGATTAAACAGAGGGAGCGGGTTGCAAACGTCCTTTATCTTCGACCCAAAAATATCCCATGTTCCCACTTGTATAATGCAAACACCCCATCAATCAAGGACTATCCAGTCTTAGTGCGCCGCTCCTAACCGACCCTCTGAAACCCGTTGTGATGTGCCGGTATAGGAACAGCGATATCGTCATCAGTATGACTTTCTATGTCTGCATCGGAGGTATGTAGATCACTCTTTTCAGGTCCGGTATCATTGCTAGGAGCTTGATGCGGTGAAGTCATCGACGCTGCATCAGTAACCAGCAACTCGGGACTATTATGGGACTCCGCTGCACACACCGCCGAGAGATTACTAGGTGTGGCGAGCTGCAGAGGCTGCAAGCCGGTATTGGTTTGGGAAGAGGTGACGGGCCGAGAGAAATCAAAGGAATCTGTGTCTGTGGTAGTGGAAGATAGTATGGGAGTCGTTAGAGGTCCGTGATGCAGAGGGTGGTTCTTTGGAAACCTTTTTAACTTCATCTTAGGCTTTCCGCGTTGATACCGTGTCGTCATCTCAAGGCGTTCCTCACCATCCGTGTCGTCATCAGTCGCCTTATAAGGCGAGTCGTGGGCATGGCTACGTTGGTAATATGAGTGCGGCGGTAGGCTGGTTCCACTGGAGCGTCTGTGACGGGTTTTCAGCTTCTCCTTCGGCGCACCGCTCTCGGCTTGGGCGGTGAGCGGTGACAAGCGCTCATGACTTGCCCTGTGGCCGTCGGCTAGCGTTCCTGTAGCCATCCTGCGCAAATCGACCTGACTTTTGCTAAAGACGACGCGGGCGCGTAACGCATGGACTGCCCGGTCCAAGGCCAGCTCGATGGCACAGCGGTCGCGTATGCGAGACAGTTTGGGCCAGGTTGCCCGCTCGCCTACCAAGCTCATCCGCAGCATGAAGTCGGTGGAAGGGTTCCTCAAGATCTTTGGCAGATCCAGAAGCCCTACGGCAGGAAGTATGTTAATATCGCCAGAGTACTTCTGGCTGAGAATGGACCGTAGTTTAGTGACCAGATTCGGGAATATGCCAAGCTCGGCCATAAATTGCATGCGGTGTAATGCTTCGTCCTTGGCGAGGGCTGTCAGGGGATACAGCCAATCGGACTCATCCCTATGTGCTCTCTCGAGCTGCGATGTCGCAGATGAACGGAGGGGCTCATCCTTGGCGAGGAAGGGGACCACATGAGGATTGACCTGGGAGACGATGAAATGATTCACGTTGAACATTTCGGCAAGGCGTGTCATGGGAAGGTCGTTATCCACGGAGCCGTCGATCCACATCTGCGGAGTCGGATTCCATGGACTGTGCTCGCCGGTCAACGGGTTTTTAACGAGGAGAGGTGCCGCGCTGAAGACGAGCGGAACCGAGCATGAAGCTGCGACAGCCGACCAGATCATGACGTTAGGAGCCGTGACGTAATTGAGCAACTTAGGCAGCTCATATATGGAGGCAGACGACACGCATATGTTACATATCCTCCGGGTGCGGTTATAAGCCTCCTGGAAGGTGATGTCGCCAAGAAGGCTTCGCATGACGCGAGTCAAATGTTTGATGTCAGACCAGTTTCCTTCGGTGAGTAGTCTCCGTAGGTGGTCCAGTATGCCGTCTTCATTACCTTCTTCCTCGAAGACGGCCAGGTCGCCATAGGGGAAGTCTCGCAGCAAATCAGGAATCTCGTCGTCTGTCCGGGTGCACACCACGGAACATACAATAGAGCCAGCAGACGCGCCCGAGATGATACGGGGGAGTAGCTTGGCCTCGAACAGGGCTTTGAACACGCCGATATGTGACATGCCAAAGGTCCCGCCGCCACTGAGCAGGAGAGCACTTCGGCCGAAGCTCTGGCGCGCGTAGAGTATGGCATCCAAGAGGTCCTTAGACTCTAGATCTTCGGGAAGATGCTGTGCGCTCTTCTCTACTAGGGCAATGATGGTTTGTAGCGCCGAATCGACGTAGCGCTCAATGAGCTTCTTAGTGCCACAAAAGGAATGACGGTAGAGGTTGATATTGTCCATCCCGCCCAGGTCGCGTGACAAAGCCGTCCTGACGAGGTGCATCATAGCGCGGAGGTCGCAGTTGGTACGGGCTTCGTCGAGTTCCCGAAGGCGGGCTTCTAACAGTTCCGGGTTGTAATCGCCACTCGAAACGTCTGCCTTCCACTCATCGTTGCCCTCGAGCGCGTCGAGTTCATGTGCTGCGGTATCCCACTCTTCAAAGGAGCCTGCGCTTTGCATCCTCGCCGACAGAATCTGCCTGCGCTCCTGGAGGAGTTGCCTCCCCTGGCGTTCCCTGTGTGTCAAACCGTCTTTCAGGTAGAGGAAGCCATCCACCAGCCGAGATGCCGACGGTGCGGTAGATGAGGTAGAGGGGCGGCCTTGCTGTCTACCCGCCCTGGCGCATCTAGGCGGTAAGGCGCCGGGCGCGGGAAGCGGCGGAAGGACGTTTATAAGATGCGTCATGACGTGGGCGGGGGACAGAGTTCCGTCGTATGAAGGCTGCCTTTCCTCAGATCTTGCATCCTACACTATCTCGACATCGCACACTAGTCTAAACCAGATATTCCCTAAAACTATTGAGAAGAGCAACCCAGCGCTTCCATACGACGGTAGGCAAATCCAACAACGGAGCTCACGTATGCGCGCGGCATCGATTTGGATGGTTTCGAATTCGTCTTCTGCCCAAACCCCTGTTCAGAGTGCTTAGACGAAACATCGAGGGACGTGCGATAACGCTTAACGTAAAGGGGCGGGCAGATTGGAGCAAGAAGCGACTTAAGAGATCAAGAACAGGAGAAGCAAACAAGGTAGTGTTGACTGGGTCGTTTGGACAACAAACATAGACTAGTAAAGCCAGAACCACCAAGGAACAAAGAGGAGGAGGAAGTACGAGATTGGCTTCTAGGATCTGAAGATACCCCAAGTCCCGCCAGGAACACGGCCAGACTTACATAGGGGTAACTAGCACGAATGTCAAAGAAGATAATATCCGACCCCGGGCGGTTGGTTTCTTATAGGGAATTACACGTGGGGGGAGTTAACTAAGTATTAGGTATGTAGGAGAGATTTGGAGTAACGTTCTTAATCCCCGCTTTAAGCGGATTATACGAAAGCTAACTGGGCGCTACGTAATAGACTACCATACTTATTATACGTGTATCCGGCAATACTCGAGAAGAAACTGAGCAAAATCGACAAACACCTTTGAACTTCCAACGCTAGCAATGTAGGTACGTTACGCACGTAGCATCTGATCCCAAGAATGCGTCACCATGTCCCGTGCATCCCTGTCGTGCTTCCCCAGTTTGGACACCATCCCACCGGCCCACCCAAAAGCGAAAAGTTGTGGGGGGCACTCTTGGAGATTGGGGCCTGTCCTATGTAGGTACATAAGTCTACAGACATCAAGTAGACTTTCGTATATCCATGTTGTATAGACAAACTGATTCCTTGTTTTATATATACTACACACTGAGCTTATAAGGTGAACTGCTCTACGCATATGGTGCTGTGTTCTCCTCGAATATATAGGTAGTCTTTGGAAGGGAAACAGACGAAAGCGGGCCAGAAGAATGTGGATCTTCCTTGGGCCCAACAAGACAGGTTGAGACTCACCGTTAGCCTCGGCCTCAAACAGTCACCAATGTCTTACATACATGCATACAGTATACACGACTATATGAGCATGTAGTACCCGTATATCATTGCAACTCAGCAAGGCGGTTCACATGACCCGGGGGACTGCTCCGAAGGTATTTTAAACCGTGAAGGCCCGGGGATTTCATCCCAGATTTTGGTTTTCCTCCGCCCTGGACCTTCTGCTCCCCCCCCCAAATGGCTAATTGACATTTATCTCCCCACCAACTAGGTCCATCAAGCTATGCATTACATTATAACCACCAGACTCGAGTACACCTGAGCGCCCTTGTAGGACTTGAGATTCAAATAGGCTTTTGCCTACCTGGTAGGTAGGTTGTCATGCCTGAAACGTATGGAACCAGCATTACTCAGAATAGTCCCAATATCGAATCTGTAAGGCGGGTTGGTAAAATACATGTGACAGATATGTACATATGTGTGGGGTATAACGTAATAACTAGGTACAGCACGTGCTTCCGCCCCTAGAACTAGCTCTAGAAACCATAGGAACAAGCGCGTCTACTGCCCCTCCGTCTTTCATCCGCCCAATCGTACATGCTAGTAAACTATAACTCCTAGGGGTATTCTTTGTTAGTTACCTTCACTGAGCCAGGATATGCCGTACGAGGCTAGGATGTAGACTCCAAATGAAATTGTTTGAAATATACATCTGCATTTCCGCCAAGATCGATCTTTCGTCACTTCGCAATAACGGCAAGCTCTGACAAAACCATCAGAGCACGTTTATTCCCATCAAAATTTTTATGAGATGCTACCTGATCCTAAGGTGGATCCGGTGGAGATAACTAACAAAGAATACCCCTGGGAGTTGTACATGAATCGTCCTGGTCCAGGGGGGGG
>QJNU01000894.1:0-24290 GCA_004154915.1 Monosporascus ibericus
CCCCCCCCCCCCCCCCCCCCCAGGTGTCGTCTCGACCAACACGTCGTTCTATTTAAGTACGCATACCTGTTTCTATTGGGGGAATCGTCGGCATCGTCGAGCGGAGAGCCTGGAAGGTGGCAACTAGACAGTCATCCAGTGCGAGTCCCACTGCAGATCTGAAAATGTTAGAGCTGTGATATTGCTGACTGCTGAAGAACACGCCCCCCAAGGGCGATATTCGCTCACCGGTGCAACTTGTTAAAGCGTGAGAAGAGGCCATCTATCCAGGGGGTGGGTTCCTAGAGACTAGGAGGATTAATAAGCTCCGCCGTGTACCCTTCGGAGACTATCCATAGCATGTTCGTAGGGGCCCTGGAAACTCTCAGTGCTCATCAACGGCCGATTCGACGTGGCACTGTGTAGATTGCTAGATATCGATTAGGTCTTAGCACTACCAACTCCATGGCCGCGTGGCGTATAGTTGGAGGATGCAGTTATTAGTTTGAACTGCGAGATCTGCAAGGACGCACTGCAACCATCGCGATGCGCTCTCCAATTAACCGCCGCAGCGTTCAAGATACAACCCTGGCGAGGCTGCGTATTCACCCTCAAACCCCGCGACGGGACTTCGCTGGAAATATCCCTACGTGCTATAGAAGACGGGACCCATCTCATCTACGCGCAGTATGTAGTCCCTTAACCTCTCCAGCTTGTTATGGCACCCGACCTCCAGTTTCTCGAACCAAGCCATCATCCCATCCAAACCCCTCCTCCCCACACCCGCTCTGTGACCCGGCCACCCAACCCCCGTCTCCTGCATATCAGCCATACTCAATCACGGCCCTCCGGTCGCGATCTTCTCACACCAGGACATAGAGAGCCTGTACGCCCACTTCGACAGCATCTTTCCCAAGACTGCTATACCTTTGCCCACTATTCCCCATCCGACCAATATTTGGACGTCCGTAAAGCAAAAGAAAAGGTATTTGTTAATGACATTCTAACTCTGAAGTAGGAGATTTGTGTCAACTAAAGCGCGTTTGTTGTTCCCGTAGACAGATACCAGAGACACATAGTGCCCCCACCCCAACTCCCGCCACTCACTCACTACCTCTCTTCATATCACTCGAAGCAGTCCCGTTCCTCATATCGGCCGTCTATTTTGACGAGCAGTTTCGACGTTCCAAACGAGGAGCAGTGGTTAGGAAAAGTAGATGGAAAGGAAACGACTTCAAAGACGATCTCGTCTGGCAGAGGGGGGATATTGTCTGTCCACGTACTGATCATAGACTCATTAGTTCCGTCACCGAGCCGGAATCCTCCCGAGGAAGCGATATCCGGTACGGGAAGGCGAGCCGGGGGTTTCCCCACTATACGCTGTCCGTAACGCCGCGCGATCTCGGCTTACTGGTGTGCTGTGTTTCAGAGTGACTGATATGCGGTCCTTCTGTAGCGTAGATGAGCGGAAAAACAACTCTGCTTCATTGTCGACGGACCTTACCGAATACCATGAATTCGTGGCACGGGCATCTTTATACATCAACGCCAGTGTTCAAAATAGCGCGGTAAATGTTCAAACATTAAGTCCGGAATAATTAGCCATTGGGCAAAGCAGAATTCCATAAAACGGTAGAATGACCACGTGAGTAGCCCGGGACTCTGAATTAGATATATACACGTAAAAAAGATGAATTGAAGTCGTGATCTGCTGAGGGTGTGAGCTTGTTGACTCTTGCTCGTCTGTTGATGGATATACAAGGCGGTTTTTAAGTTCTGCATAGCGAAGGACCCTCGATACTGGCCGTTCCACAACAAAGGGGATGAGTGAGTCCTCTGAGTTGTGTGTATGTCCTAGGTAGACACTCAAGGGAAACCGGCAGTCTCGTCTTGTCTGTTTTGTCGGTGCATGGAAGGCCGCCCCGCGCATACAAAAGATATATATGCCACTGAAATTCGCTTCTTCTATCTCTCAAAACGCTCATCGCCTTATGTGGATATATGCCTGCTTGCCTGCCCTAGGCGCCGATTCTAAAAAAACTACCCGCCTTGACCCCAGAAAACTATTCTGTACAGCCGCTACCCCTGAAAAAACCAGAACCTGCGCCATTGCCTTTGATAAGTGATGTACAGCGAACAAGTAAGTTTATGCCTTGCTTTTCTGTCGGCCGGCCTTCTTAGTGGCCGTAGCGTGCGTGACGGCCTATGTGGCCGTGGGCATGGGCGTTGCGGCGTGCTGGCGCGGGCGTGGGTGCGACGTAACTGGTGGCAGTGGCCGTAACGGTGACGACATCCCAGAAGATTACGACATCGTCGTTATCGGAGTCCACAGCCGGAGACTCAACGTCCTGGTTAACGACGGGACCGGCGTTGACAACGTCATCGACGACTTCCTTGACAGCGGGTTCGGAAACAGTGGGCGCAGAAACATTTTCAACGGTTTCCGAAGGCGACTCGCTATAAGCGGCGGGGCTAGAGCTCGAAGCCGGCTTGACGGCTGAAGACGGGCTGGACTTGGAGTGGCTGACTCTGCCGCCAGTAACGCCACCCTTGCCCCAACCGGTAACGGGGTTGTTACCGGGAAGCTTGTCAAGAGCATCGTCCGACTTGCTGTTGGAGAGAATAGACATACTGGGCTCGGTAATCATAGGGGCAATCTTGCAGTTGTTGTTCGTGTTCAAGCCGCCGGGGATTTGGGGGCAGGTATCCATACCAATCGAACCAGCATCGCAAGTGTCAATGATGGTCTGGAGCGTGAACTCATCCCAGCCAGCAATGAAGTCACCATGTGCGCTGTAGCCGGTGGCATCACCGTTGGAAAGAACGAAGGGTTGGCTCTTGCCGTCGGGAGTCCACTGCCCATCGAACAAGGCAGTGTTCCAGTACACCTCATAGAAGATATGCGGAACGTGAATATATCCATCGGGGCAGTCCTGCTTGCCGTCCGCGACGGCTTCGGGCCAGGCCATGTTGTTCTTGTAGTCGTCCAGTCCGGCTTCCGGGTTGTAGCACGAGGGGAAGTGGATATCCATTCGAAGGGGGGAAGCGTAACCGTCGCAGGGGTACAGAGGGAACCCAGCACCTGCGTCCTCCCTATCAGGATCTTGTAGGCCGGCGGTCGAACCGTCAGAGTCAACAGGATAGGAGGGAGGGTTGTAGCTCGTCCGGGTGCAGGTGAACTGAACAGGCTGAACTTCCCCCATGTTGGGGAAAAGGTTGAGCCCGCCGGTCTTGGGCGGACTCCTGTTGTCAGCGTCACCGATTAGCATCTTCAGCCCAGGAGGGAATGCCTTTATCTTGTCGTTGGTAGGCTCGAAACTTTCGAATGGTTAATACTAACACGGAAACTTGTTGGCAAGGGCTACTCCTAGTACTTACAAGTAGTAGACGTTCATGTAGAACGCGGGGACCTTGGTGAATTTGCTCTCGTCTTTGGGGTCTTGGAAGAACATAGAGGGAACCCAATAGTTACTGAAGTCATTGGCGATCTTGGCTGTGGTGCAGTTCGAGTCCAACAGGTAGTCTCCCTCAACATTGAGGCCGAAGTTGCTTCCACCCATGATGGCGTGGTAATGGCTTGCCTCGGACCCGGGGTTGACGATGGGATCCATCCGCCCTTCGGTGAGGAAGCCATCGCCGTTGAATCTCAGCACGGCAAACGTTCGGGAATCCTTGGCGGCAGCCAAAGCCGCCAGGCTACTGACGACGCCGGCAGTAGTTGTCTTCATCTTGATTTGATATGTGATGATCTCAAAGTGTGCTCGGTGAGATGGGCAGTGAGACTCTTCTTTGTGCAAAACCGGCTTAGGTGATACCTGAGCGCCTTTTAATGAGAGTATAAGGGGTTTGTCTCTTGAGATGGATGGCAAATCAAGTGACTGTCCCGGCTTTGGCTCGGTATAATGCTGCAAGAGTCGACTATGGTGAGTTACCAAAGAAGGAACAGACAAAGACCGTTCGTTTTGTTTGTATCAAGGAGAGGACGGACTCAGCCAGCAACAGCAGTAAAAGAGTGGAAAGAGAATGACTCAAGGAACCGCAATGCGAAGGGCACAGTTTAATAGAGACAAGGAGGGATGAGGAGATGAAGCTTGAAACTGGGGCCAGTTGGGTAATAATACATTCTACGTGGGCACAGACACGTAACAAGCGAGGGCCCCCAAAGCCTAGCCTGCATAACCTCGTTAGCTGCTGCGAGGTGACTCGTGCGTGCGAAAGACGTAGAAAGTGTACAAGGGCATCCATCCACATCCAACCGGGTAGTGCTACGGCTGCCAGCCTATTTCGGCATGGAATGCCACCCCTGGGAGGTCTCAGCGACGGCTTCTCCCCAATAGGCGCCATTGGGAACAGGGGTGGAGAAAAGATGAAAACCAAGCCCCGATCTAGCCAGGGACGGGCTGCTAGGAAGTGAGTTCATGTCGGCTCCGGTATGTAAAGGAGGGGCGCATTAGCTGCAGAGTGGGCTTTAATTCAGGAACAAATGGACGCGCTAGGCGGTACCTGCATTGCAAGGTAGGAATGTGGTCTTTTGGTGTTGATGATTGGATGGAGACCTGAAGATCTGTCTTCGCCCAGACACCGGCCATTGCACCAGATTCGGTAGCATTTCGGACGAGCGTGTCGGATACTGGCCCCGAACAGCTGTCTATGTCCTATGGGGGTGAAGTCTCGAGTTGAGATGATGGTTGTGGCGTAACTCAGGGTGGTTGTCAGGGGCTGATACTGATCCCAGTAATAACCGCGGTTATTAGACACTTTTCAGTAGAAAGGGGTTCTTGCACCCGCCTGATTCCTACTGGTGTCTCTGCTCGGGGCGCTGCACTGCTCTCTATAATGTACCCTGTCGGTGTGACCGATCAGGAAAAGCGCCATCGAATATCGGTGCCCAGGGTATGGGAAGTTGTCGTATGTAGTTTTCGAATCAATCGGGGGACATGCAATGGGACGGTGGAGGGAGTAAAAAGGCCTACGCACACTACAGTACCCAGTACACGGTGGAGAAGTATGATGACGTTAAAGCAGCATAGCGTGTAGGTGTGCACACGCAAGCCCAAGCTGCGTTT
The DNA here is from genome assembly GCA_004154915.1 of Monosporascus ibericus. NCBI lineage: Eukaryota > Fungi > Ascomycota > Sordariomycetes > Xylariales > Monosporascus > Monosporascus ibericus. The sequence continues at coordinate 5,046 of QJNU01000894.1, forward strand.
AATATCGTCGGGGATCGTCCGTTGTTGCTCCGTAGGAGGGGAACGGTGACCACCGACAAGAGTTCTGGAATCACCCTGAGAGAGGACCGTCTCCACTCTCACTTTGTTATCCCGGTCTCGTATCATGCTGGAAACCCGACGATCAACAGCCCATCACGACATTGCACCTCGGCATATTTTTACTCTGGCAAGTTTTGTTTCGAAACGCGTCCGTTCATCCATCCCATTCATCAATGACATGATGCTATTCACAAAAAGCGAATGTTACATTAGAGTGCCCACATAAGCGACCCTTGATGTCCTGTGAAAAATAAAGAAACTTCGACTCGGCATTCTTCGCCCCTTTTCCTTGCCCTGGTCTGCCCAAGACGCCACTGCGTTTCGAAACACGCTATATTCCCACCAGGTGGCCTCAAATCGTGTGCTGCGCCCATTGATTGGTTGGATGTTGGGGCTGTTCAATTTGGGTACATCAGTAGGTACGTAAGTACTGCCGATGGGACCCTACAATCCAGAATCCTTTTTTCCTTCCACCGCATGTACTCTGTACCCCCCGTTCCACTTCCAGACTTCTCCTTTTCGGGATATCCAGGTTGCGCAAGTCTTCATTTATCAAGACGAAAATTTATTACATATTACGGATAAGATACCAGATACTGATTTTCAAACATACCGCCAATACGCATTACCAGCATCGGTGTATTCGGACTCCCAAGCTGCAGCCCCAACGTTGATATGCTGCTGGGAACTCAGCAAGCTGATCTGAACGTTCTAACGGAGGCTCGACGCGAGTGTTTAGGGGTTATGCGCCACAGAACCTTCCGCTGACCGCTTCAAGTGGGAAGTTTCGCCATTGACATGTTAACGGGAGACAAGGCTGCCCCCATGTATTTGTTTTTATGTGCGCGTGTGTGTGACACGTAGATATAACGGCAGTCTAACGACTGCCCGATTTTTGTTTTCCCACGGGCGCTAGCCTGTGCGTTGGGGGATCGGCGTTTCCATTCTTTCGCAGGTCACGAAGTCTATCGTTAATCTTTCGCGCGCGGTTGTAGGGCTGATCATCTCACCAGCCGCCATACAAAACAGCTCAAGGACATATGCCCATGAGGAGCGGGGACAATTACACATGTCGTCGGAGATCTGAGAACATGAAATATCTTGTATGCAGATCCACCATAGCCGCTCGCCTTACAGCATTCGCAACCTCTATACTACGGGTTGCTCCCATCAAGGCCGTGTTGGACAGGGCTAACATGTCGGGCACGGCCTTGTAGAACTGGAGGACTATTCGATAACAGGTCTGTCGCTGCAACCTCGCCCAATTGACTATTGATCGTCAGGCACAGATTTACAGCGTGGCTTGCATCAAGTGTCTCAAGAAAACTTCTCCTTGGGGCCCGAGACAAGATGGGTTACATTTGTAATAATTTGACTGTCGGGCAAAGGATGGCAGCCATTAGCATCCAGTCATCTCCCTCACTCTTGCAGACAGGCGCATATCGCACGAGGATAGGCGGTTTGCGCCAACAAAGGAACCCAGCGTCCTCGCCTGGCCAGCTGAGATGTTGTAACACGTGGTACTGCGGCCTGAAAATCCGAAACCACCACACATAGTTCCTGTCATTATCCCAACGTCTACGGGATGCCCATGTAACACCAGACTATGGCGATGGCGGAAGCTCATCGCCCCCGGACGTCGAATCCTTCAGGCTGCGTTTGCAACCGTCTCTAGGACCAATTACTATCAACTATACTAAAGGAATATCGTGTGCCTGGGATGCAATATCAGGAAGGTGCATCACATACGACCATGTTTTACCACTAACAGCCGAGCACTGCTTAACATACTAATAGTGCTACTGTCTGCCTCTACAGTCCAACCTTCTTCTATTGGGGGCAGGATATCTTGCCTATGGCTGAAAAGGGTGTTTCAGGAGGGCTAAATCAGGACAAAGCGACCTACCGCGAGTCTCATCATGAGATGAGAGATTGCACGATGCCCGGCAGGTCGGTTGAGCAACAAGCCCTCCTCACTTCTCCCTTCCATCCCCTGGTCCGCCCACTTTCTAATTGCCTTCTCCCCACCCATATTGCTATTGTTTCATCCTCTATTCCCTGCATCTCACCTGGATCAGATCGGCTACTACCTACCCTTTTAATACGCATCGAACAGAGGCATCCAAACGGCACCCTAACGGTCCCAATGCGCGAGAGCTAGGCTGACGTATCGGCCGCCAATAAAGTTATACAGCCGCGTACCTACGGAGTGCCATACGTTTGGCGGCGTTGTCGTAACCCCTCGCTCCCAGTAGGACCGGCATAGACTTCGCGATATGAACGCCGCCTCCGCTGTCCGAGAGCGGCAGCAGCTCAACTTCTTCTCGTTCTCCAGGAAGGGAATTGATCCGGGCGGTCAAGGTCGACCCTAGAGCTTCATCCGGCTGTGCTCGCCTGTACCTTCAGTACACGGTATATGCACAAGAGAAAGCGGTACGGGCTGTCGTAGAACGGGGATGCCAGAAGGGATATAAGCATTTCTCTCTGGCGTCCCAAATGCAGTCCAGTAAGCGCTGGTCATTCCGCTGGTCCTCGCTGAAAGTTGTAATTTTGGAGACGCTGGAGAGATCGCGTGGCGCATAATGGTGACTCGCTACCCGAGAGATAATACTGCGATGCCGCTTATCGCCTCTTATCCCCTTTGAGGCGTGTACGACTCGCATCATCTATCGAGGCTTGACTAACTTCTGAGGTCTGGCACTAACTTCCAAAACGATCCATGTCGGCACATCTAGGGCGACTAGGCCTGTACCCCTTTGACGCCCGCAACGCAAGGTCACATCTCGCTAGGCGTCCGTCATAGGACGGCTTGTATCTTACGTTAAGCACATAAGGGCCCAGCGTGTCTTCCACGAGAGGCTCGCATTCTGTCAACGGGTCTTGACAGACAGACATTCCCATGAGCTTCTCCCCTCCGCCTCGTTTGTTTACCAGCGTCCCTTCTTAGCCAGACGGTAGGTGTATCTGAGCTAGCAGGCGTTGACGCTCTTGCATGTGTGCCCGCTCCGCCTCAGTACGCATGACTTCGGTATGTCTTCGAGCGGGTCGGTAACCTTCTCGTAATTGACCATGATGTTCCCGATGCGTCGGCGATACAGTGTGTAGATCCCAGTACGGTACGACTTACCGCTCTAGATATTGAGAGGCCTTCGGCTGGACCTTGATCAATATCTCAGATAGGGAGTGGTATGGCGTCAAGAGCAAGCCCAGTACAGGCTTCTCCTTGCTTGGGGGGGGACGTCACGACCAAGTAGTATATACGGCTAGGAAAGGAATAGACTTGCTGGATTATTTTCGGCCAGTGGTGTGCTAGGCCAGGGCGTACGAATAAGTCAGACGATATTCGAAAGCTAGCCTTATTATCTACCTGCTCGAGGGTTTCGCGTGGTCACAGAGCTCTCTAGATTATAGCCGGCTAGCATCAGAGCATCGACGTCTTTAGTGAAACAAGGTACTTAAGCTAAGATCATGCGTTAGCCTTAAAGGTTGGTGACGGGGTGCAGAACCCTTCCACGAGATACCTATATTTAGGCTCAACAATCGAGACTGACCGTTACATTGGTTAACGATTTCCACGATATTGCTCTGCCTCTTTGCATTCAACCCGTGGCTTGTGGGTATGTGTGAGAATGTCATCTTCCAATACATTTCAACATGTTAGGAGAAAAAAGCATCCAATGTTTCGTGTTTACGAAACATTGTCCAGGCCAAGGGCTTTAGCTAGCTTACGGACTGCCTACATACCTTAAAGATAGTTACCACATAACCGCAACTTATGGGACTATCAACCTCCATTTCCTTGAACGAAGCATTTCCACCGAAGGGATCGACGGACAGCTCATCAAACGCTAGCTAGTGTTCACAAGAAGGCTTAGGCACTAACCGGGGAGATAGCGGGATAGTCAACATCCGCGTCTCCTTAGCCCTAGCGACGCTCACGATCTTTCTTCTTCTGAATTGCGCAGCGGTGGCCGCAGCCTTTGCGGGACCTGGGCTCTGTAGTTCGCCCAACTTGAAGTACTCGAGGATCGCCCAGAGGTATCCGGCGACAGTTGTCGAGCCCTGACGGTCGCATCTCCAGCGGTGATGATGACGACGAAGACGACGACGATGACGATGACGATAGTGTCCCATTTTGCTCATCACGCTTTCCGTCCGCGCGGAAGGTGTTCAAGCTCCTTCCCGCCTCTGGCGCCCGAGACCGACATTTGCGCTGGGACGCGTATCGCGCCCGACGGCGGCGTCGACCGGCAGCTGGTGACGGTACTCAGGAGGCCGAGGGGCAGTAGGTTGGGGACCGCGGTCCTCGCTCTCATATAGGAGGCGGGCCGATCAGTCAGGCTTATTACCGGACGGTAAATTAAAGGCTACTGTGGATTCGTCTAGCAGATTGAATCCATAGCCTGGCTGTATATATGCGTTCGCGGGTGCCCCTGAATATATAAATGGGTTCTGGATATTACGATGGGAGATAGACGGCGCGAAGGCCGTCTATCTAGACTCGCAAGCGTCAGTGTCTAAGGGATCCCCTACGTTTTGGCGGCTTCGTGGTGTCCTTTCAGCATCTGGCTTCTTGCTTAACTGAGGATCTGGGTCGGCGTCTATGGTGACAGGTAGGCTCTACGATGCATTTGACAGCCTCGGGGGCGCCACTCGAGCTCGTCCATGGTGCCCATCGCGCACAGCGGAGTATGCGGACCGGTAGGGACAACACGAAATGGGCGCGGACTGGATATACCCCAGCGTAGCTGCTCATTGCTTTCATGCTCTTTCCACCGTACCTAGGAGTGCGCCCTCCGGAACTCAATAGGAAGAATGAGCCGAATTGGGATTGTAAAGCGGATGGAAGGTGTCTCCTGACAAGGTAATAATACCATGGCTTTCTAATAGTTCCCGAGAAGGTCACCCTTCAAGGTAGTCGCGGCATCGTACTTATATGCTCCCAAAGTGGATTATGGTCTGATTGATCCTTTATAGACCATCAGGCCATTCTACAGCATGCAGCTCTAGGTATGACCTTCCGGGTATTACATATCACATCACATAAAGCAGAAAAAGTCGTAAGACCGGACCGGAAACGTCAGTGGTAGTACGTAGTGAGGAACCTCTGCTACTCTAATCAGTACTTGGCACGCATATTTCTACGGCATCTTGAAGGGTTCGGCTCTGGCTAAGCCCCGTACCAGACCCCCTTTTATGCCAGATGTCAGACAGTTAGTACTACCCTTGGGAAGTTGGAAGACTGCTCGCCATCATGGTTCGGGCACAGCTCGCATTGTTTGCTAACTTACATATCCTGAGGACCCAGTCACAAAACAGGATGTGACGACTGACTCCGGGAGGACATACGCGTAGTAGGCATGTCACTACGGCTACATAAGACTTGGAACAGAAACATGAGGAATTAAGCAGCGTCGATAATGATTAATTCATTGTTTGGTGACTACTTTCTCTAGCAGAGCTGAATTGTTCATTTTCTGGTCCCATCCTCCAAAAACGGGACCTTAACGCAAGGCAACGCATCGCTCGTTCCGGAGGTCTTCATCGCCCTTCTCACTTATTTGGGCTTGGTGATTTCGAAGAACTCCTTGAGCCCCTTGACGACCGTCTCGACGTTCATGTTGACGAGGGGCATCTTGTCGTAGCTGTCCTCCTTCATTATGGCGACGAGCGCGAGGTACTTGTCGACCTCGCGCAGCACGATGGGGCGGTTGCTGTCGCTCAGCACTATGCAGCTCTCGGCGCAGTTGGCGGCGACCTGGTCCTCGAGCTTCTGGCTCCACGGCGGGCCCTCGAGGGCTTCGGTATACTTCTTGGACCGCGGCCAGCCGCCGTAGACCTCGGTAATGTCGATGATGACGTCGATGTAGTCGGAGCAGAGCTCGTAGCTGGCCATGTCCGCGGGGGCGTTGTCCGTCGCGATGTATATCTTCGACACCACGTCGAAGAGATAGGCCTTCTCAAAGCGGCAGGTACGGCAGAGATTCGTGAGCATTGCCTCGAGGATACCTAGCTGCGGAATGAGCTTCTGGATGACCTTGCTGAATGCCTCGAATATGCTATGGTTGTATATGCTCGTTAAGTGGAATGTGACGGGGGCGTTTTCGATCCCGTGATCCGAAAGTTCGTCCTGGATCCGTATAGTGATGTCTCGCTGGATATCGAGCTTGTAATCGTCGGATAAGCCGTCGACCTTATGAATGAAGACTTCGATCTTGATATTAGGGTAAGTCCGCTGGAGATTCAAGATCGTCACATTCAGACGCGCAACCGCCTCTAGATAGTCATCCTGGGCATCGATGACCCAGATAAGAGCTCCAATCTCCCCGAACATCGCATCAATGTCGAAACTAGGGTTCTCGAATATGTCGATCTGACCCGGAAAGTCCCAAACTTGAAAATCCATGAACGAGCTCCTGCGGGGGGTCAACAGGCTTTTTTCTACTAGCGGAGATGCGCAGGGACTTACGGCATTGCATCTTTCTGGATGCGGGCCGTGGACTCTAAGAATAAGGTCTCATTCGGGGGTAGTTTGTGAAATACGACGCTTGATATCGATGATTTGCCGCTCCTGAAGATATTGTCAACGCAGCTCTTGGCCCTTGACTACTTCGACGACCTGCCTTCTTTGTCCCATTAGGAGCAGTCTAGGCTTTCCCTTGCCCTGATCCGGGGAGGGCTCTGCGGCCTTTGCGCCATCGTTCTTTAATTGCCTCTGCCGGTCCTGTTCAAAAACACGTGTGAGATTCAACTGAGCTGGACTAATGAAGGTAGAATGTCTCATCTGAGGCTGCTCGCTTGGGCCTGCCTCTGAGGTGCCACGGCCACTAAGTCGAGAAGACATTTCTACGTCTGGAAGAGATTGGAAAGGACAGCGGTGATAGTGGAGCTGTTTCCTAGGAATGGTATAGAGGAGACTAGGGACCAACGCAACTGCAACTGACGTGCCACGCAGACGGACCCCGTGCCTGGTTCATAGCTGCTGAGAGCCCTCGGATATTGTGTTTGACCTAACAGGATCGACGCCTTGGCTTGCCGGTTCCCGTTTGCAAGGTTGATCGTGGGAGATTGGCGAGCGAACCAATCTTCAAACGACGTTACCGAACCCACAGGGCTCAGATAAGCGAGCGGCAATCAAGACGCTCATGATATGCGATGGCTAACCGGGAGCGGACAGGAAGCGAGGACGAGTCGTCGGCGACGAGGCACAGCTCCTAGGTATCCACGAAAAAGGACTTGGACGTACATCCAATATCGTAGCTGGCGATGACTGTCGGCTTTAGAAATATGCAAGATGAAGGAGCTGACTTCATTGCTGATCTCACGGTCGTACAGATGCATCGCTGACGGTTCAGCTCAAATGGCGGGATAGCACTGGTGATGTCGAGCTCGGACCGTCTAATAGTCGATGCCTTCCAAAACAGACGATAGTGGCATTGCTCTCTATAGCTGGAAGCGAAGGGGCCATCCAGTGAACACGGCCGCAAGCCGGAACCGAGGCAGTGGGATTAAACGCGAGGTCGAGTGGATGCATCCGCCGCAAATGCCCGTCATAACAAACACCGAGGATATGATAATACAGGGAATAGATCTTGTACCACTCGGTACTCCCAGCAAAGGTGCAGTCGTGGATAAGCTTGCGAGGAATGGAACAGAGGCTATGGTGAGAAGATAAAAGAGTGTCATACCTCCATACTGGGCAGCTTGTAATTTTCTGTTCAGCGGGGCCTGGATGCCTTGCCGTTTGTTGGAGATACGGAACGCGATGAACCTAATGCTCCCCTCCCCCGCCGCATAGGACGATAAGGATGGAGGCTTAATGAGAGGCTTAATAAGATAATCGCAGTCCCTGAAGCTCTTCCGAGTGCTCCCTGATATTGGTACTGTTCTCTAACCTGAATCGTCTGAACGGGCTAAGTGTCATCAGATCATTTCCGTAGATCAACGTTGAGAGGTGACGGGGCTGACTTACCTGAGTCTACTGGGTTGCACTCGCTTATGGTGAGGCCTGGTTGCTCGTTAAAGTTATTTTGATAAGCAGCCTTTGGCAAGACTGGCGTGGGATAGGAAAAGGGGTCGTCGAAATAATAGGGGTCGACGGCACAATCGACCCAAAATAATATTTGTCTACGCAAGGCGAATAGGTATAGCCTATACTCAGGGCGTTTGCTAAGCGGTAATTGGAGAGAACCACCCCTTGACTTACCGAACGTCGGTAATTCCCGCTGCTCGGCGTGCAGTTTTGATGAAAGTCCTTTGCTTGTCTTTCAGGACGGGAAGGCTATCCCGCGTGATTGGCGTATCCCGGAATGACAGGAATACTTCGTTAAATGGGCATTCAGACCATGATTTTAATCAGCGCTACGACCAAGAGACGTTAAGCCTTGTTGCTTCCTTTAAGTGGAGTCTCCAAGACTTAAAAAGGCCAGGGCGGGTGCCAGGCAGTGAACAGATGGCGACACCCGCCCGCTAATCTATCTAAGTAGGTGCCAGTTTCGTCCTAGATTTTCGAGTTAATTAGCAGATAAATCACTATGTATGACTTTGTTAGCTTATATTGACGTGATAACCCGTCGAAAGTCTTATGAGGCGACTGAACCTTCCAATTCAAGTTACAGCCTGACATATTGTATAACATCCCGGAGAGTGGCTAGCACATGATATCTGGGATAAGCTAGGTACTTTAAAGTTAGTTGACATCATAAAACCCACCAAGCAGCGCAGTGATATTAATTAGACATGGGAAAGGAGTTCATTTTCATATTTTAACCGTATAAAAGGCCTTTTCATCTCTGTAAAGAGCTATATCACTAACCTACATGTCCAGCGCAATGCAGTATGTTTTGTAAAGTCGGGCCTATCGGGTATAGCCCCCTGCCCCGCCCCGTTCCCCTCCCCCATCTCTAGGAACAGTCTGCGGTCTTGAAACAACGAAAGCCGTAGTCGACTACGTATAAAAAGATAGGTTATCCCCTGGGCGCCTAAGATACGGGACTAGGGCCACTTGGCGAGGCCAGGTAACTTCCTAGGTATGTTTTCCAAGCCCGGTGTTGAGTACATCTTCTCGGGTCCGGCCGTGAAGCTGAATAATAACTGATCTAATTCCTCTGTGCAACATGGCGGCCCAGCTAGGTTCCCGTCCCTCAGCGGGTCAGAGCGTCATTACTTCTTGAGTTCTTCGCAACTGCCGGGACACAGTCGATTCTCCCCTATATCCCAACTGTCCATGATTTTGCATCGTCGCCAAGCTTGAATATATGTGCAAAGTCGCGTTGCAGTCGAGCAATGCTATGTTAAGGTATAGCCCTTTCATAGTCTAAGTATTCACGCACATTGCGCGTAAACTATACACGCGCACTCGTATGCTAAGCCCGAGGTATCAATCCGCCAGTAAAGAAAACGAAGACCAAATCTTATTTTCCCGTGTACGACAACTCCGACGCTAATGAGAATTAAAGCGACGAGACAGGCGGTTAATGAGTGACCAACCGGCCAGAGATTCCAAGCTTCAACCAAGAGAATACGGCAAAAACATGCCGACAATGTCGATACCCGATGGAAACTCTGGTCGCATTTCGTGCCGAGGATCAATCGCGTTGCCCCTCTTATAAAATCCAACACAGTCATTATCTAGCGAACTTGACAAGGACCGGTCGCCGTCGAGCGCTAATCGGACGAGTTAGGTGGCTGTTTTGAGCCAAATAATCCGAATCTGAAGCTTCTTCGCCGTGGTGCAGTCTTTTCGCCCTTGATATCGGGGACGCTGAGAAGCTTCTCGTCACTCGGAGGAGTAGGAGGCGTAGGAGGCACTTCCGGCATCTCTGGAATGGGTGTGATTGAGTCCGTTGCGCTCAGCGGTGGAGTGGGGATCCTTTGGTTAGGATCTGCCGCAGACGCCTTCAAGTTGCTGATGGACTGCGGACAAAGTCAGGCGAGGTCTTGTGGCATGATAGGCGGTTTGGGGTATGGGTTGGAAGTGGTGAAATTTGCGGCCGGATTGCGCAAGGCCCCCGTTACCGGGTTCAAATCTAAGGAAAAGATCGAAGAACATACCCTGACGCTAATCCGTCGATTCCCCTTGGACCCTTTTCTTGCCGGAGGCTCGGATTCGTCGGTTACCGTACTTCCTCCCGAATCTTCTATCTCGCCGGCTATGGTCTTGCCGCCAATCGCAACACTGTCCTCGGGAGTTGGGACAAACCGGACATATCCTCTCGATGGCTTGACCGCCAGAGTCTCTTCGACGTGTTTTTGGATGAGAGCTGCATTTCTCTTGTTTGTGGTGGGCTGTGTGAGACTCGGCAGCGCGTGGATGGTCAGAGTATAGGCCGAATCGAACGAACCGCCGAACATCATGCATTGGCCATGGTTCAAAGTGACGGCGATGGACGACATTGGCCGTTGGTACCTATTGGATAGTTGATATGAAAGATCTGTTATGAAAGTGAACTCATCGTTGATCTGCCAGCAGTGTCAGTAAGATGCGGTCAGTTCTTGGCATTGGCTGACCGGTGCGGCTCACGATGACGTTCGTTTTAAACTCGGCTAAGACCATGGCTTCATTTTGCACGCGGCATTTGACGGGGTCCGGGCCCCTGTTGGTCGCCGCGAATTCATTCTCGAAATACGCACTCCGCTTCCTCTGGATGTCCGGGTGCAGCGGAGACGTGCGGCGACGCACGGGGTCACCAGGCGGCGGACGATCGATGTTGCGCATCATCCCGTTACCCTCGACGATAGTGGGAGTCGTATTGGGGAAAGACATGTGAGAAAGCCTTGTAGGCAGGGACTTCCGTTGCGCAAGGCACGAGGCAGATAAGGATGGAGCAGTCTTAGATTTAGGGATAGCCGAAGTGGTACCAGTACCTGATTTCAGGTCGAATATGACACTAGGCCTAGATTCCGGCGCTGGGTCTCTTCGGGGGGTTTTGTAGCTGTTGCCTGGGACAGCAGGGTCTGGGTGAGGATTCAGAGAACCAACTGGGCCTATGGATAGGGCGGCGCCAGGATCATTTGGGCGTCTTGGTTTTCCCAGCACGACTGCACTCCACAAGAAGCTTTGCAGATTTGGGTGGTGTCAAGCGTGGCTTGCCAGGTTGTTCTGACCAATTAGCGCTCTTGTCCCGATGGTATCAACCCAAGTCGGGACTGGTGGGCGTGGGGAGGAGTTGCTTGATTCGGCCAATCCTTATGATTACCGACGCACATCCAGGCGTTCAAGGGCTTTCTCAACTTCCAAGGGCTTTGTTATAGCGTTCCGGGGCTTATTAGGCGAGATGTCAAGGCCTTAAACCCAGACAATTGGACCAGCTAAACAAGGTCTAAGCCTGTTATGTTGGGTCTAGCAGGTCTAGGTAAGATGCCTGTGGGAAGCGGCTTGCCTTGGTGGTCGCGTGGGCTCAGCACTGGTAGGGCTAACGACGCCGTGTCTATTGGCAAGTCTGAGAGCAAACTCTATCCGTGGAAATGGGTCTTTGTATGTGTATAATTGAGAACCTCGGGATACAGAGCTATGTGCGTGATGTTCTTGGGGGAAAGGAAGCAATGTTTAATGTTATTGAGAGTGCGTCATTTGAGAAAAAGTGGCAAAGAGGAATGGTGATTCGTATAATGCTAATGTTAGGGAGTGGCTGAAGACCTTATCCTGGAAAGAGAGATGCAACAAGAGCGTACCCGTCGTAGGGACCGTCAGGTACTCTAATATGCGCGTCCGAAGCAGAGGAGAACATCATATATGAGCCTACTGGAGCTCCCATTATACTACCTAGGTATGTGTTATTCCAGATCTAAGCAAAGTAGTTGGGTCTAGGCATATCGGCAAGGTAACTACTTCCAATTTAGACAATCATGGGGACCCCCAGCCTTCCGTTGTCATAAATGGGAAACTGGCGGCTACCCGGAGCGGGTTGGACAAGATTCACCCCTTGCAGAACGGAACTCGGAGATGGCGAATGCTTCTACTTCGTACGAATGAAACCCATGCAGGTCAAGTGCAAATTGGGACGGAACGGATTGATGCTACGATGCCGATCAAACAGGTATTGCAAAGGTGCAATGGCAACTCGGCCTACTTCAGCTCGATTTCCATCGGAACTCGCTAGCTAACTTTTAGGTGGAAGTGTCTATTTTCGATCCTTATCACAACATTAGTAGGATAGTCACGAAAGACTCCGGAGACACTGCTCTTCGCTTCGAAACATCATAAACGATCTGGACATGTGGTAAAATGTATCGTTTCGCTTTTAACGGGCCTTCTGAACACAACTAAAGCCAGCTAGGCAGTACCACCTACGTACAGCATGTATACATTACGTTGTGGATGGGCACATTGCCAGCTACCTACAGTACGAATTACCGTCGATCTTACCTACAGATCATCTTGAGGCCAGAAAAGAAAACATGAATTTCGGACCTCATTCGAAAAATCTGAGACTTTTCCTACCCCGCCTGCATATCTGCCTCATGTTGATGGTCTTAACCAGGATACCGACATGGTGAATCGCGGAAAACGTAGCCTGTCGAGGAAAGCGCGGCAGCAGGCATGATTCCATGGTGGGGCTCCTTCACTTGGAGAAGGCAGCCCTGCAACATCGCCGTCATGGACAATCTAGCTACCTGACTAACGTATGTATTGGTACCCAATGAGGCGGCTTACCGAGCTTTCGACTTATCCAACTGTATACCGCTATCGAATCTTGTTTGCTATCCTGCGATGTGCAGCTCCCACCCTCCCATGATACGTGAGGCTCTCCTTAATTGGCAAGAGTACGGATCAATCTGCCTTTCTCGGCGGCTCGCTCTCAGTGGATGGGGGGGGGTGCAGTTATTATGTGCACGAGTTCGAAACTCCGAAACTGACTCGAATGACTTTTGCATTTCGCGATAAGGGCACCTCGACCAATGATGCTATAGTCAATGGTACCAGGACTTGACATGTGATGTCCGTTTATTAGTGTGTGTCAGCTCGAGACATGCGGTACGACATACAACTTGCCAAGTTGCGGAGAGCCGAGTAGATCTCCCGTCGACCCCCTGCCTATCCATGTAGATAGTGGGTTCGCTGGCTCGTGAATGGACACGGCTTTGTACCTCTGTCGATAACCAGGAAGCTTTCGAGGCACGTTTGTGGCGTCACGCGACTCGTTCCAATACATATGATTCTGTGAAGGCTAATGATTCCGCACTGTTATATATCAACTAACTATACATTCTGACCTGTTCCCTTGACGAATTGGTCCATCATGGTCTCGTTAAAGCCTCCCTTAAGCCGATCTCAACGCAGGTCATATAAAGGTTTACACGGTGAGAAATTTAGTCCCCACACGAATCATGCCTTTACAACACTCCGAGCCTACTTGAATCTCGCGTTCGGAGATCACCTGACCTCGAGGTCTCTCATGAGAGCGCAGGACTGCTCGACTTCCGGGTGTGAGAAATCGCAACGGCCTTTCTCAGCAGAACGAACTGGCAACCAGCCAATGTGAGGATGATCAACTCGACGGGAACCAGGATGACAGACAGGTACAACGCGATCTTGCTTTCCCTGCATAACGTGCCGAAGTGAGGCTTTACCGTCAGGTGGGCGTAGCGCCATTGGCAGCTCCAGCTCTGCAAGGTATCCGCCTTGGTTGAGGCGTTCACAGCGTAGAAGAATATCATGGCGATCATGGCAGCAGCGAAGCCGACTGATGGGGCCGCGAACATGAGTGGCGTATGGATGGTGGATCGGCTTCTCAGCTGTAAAATGTCTTAGCACCGACTTTAAAATGAAGCCACGATAGGCCGCGTCCCACTGCGCCGGATAGCGAGTGTCTCATGGGCAGTCTAGACTATACTCACAGCCTGGACTTTGCTGAACACGAGCGACACAGCGCTCACTAGGACGACGATGACACTACCGATCACTAGCGCGACGGTCGGGCGGAGATCAAAGTCTGCCGGCCATAGCGGTAGATGGTATTCGCTGGGGAGATGGGTTGCATTGTAGACAGCCAGAGTGTCCGCTGAGGTTCCGAGGATGGCGAGACCGCTGAGCAAGGCGAGGACGGTGAGACCAATCCTCATGCTGTCAGCCAGGCGGATAGCCTTCAATCGTGACTGGTATTGGATATCTTGAGAGTCTAACTCAAAGTCCGAGGCAAACGCCGCACCTTTGCGCTCGGAAGACATTATGGATGAACGGAGCGTCGGTTCCACTTCAAGTAGCTCGGACAAATACGCAGTGATGTGTTCAAGGAAAGACTAAATATTGCAAGAATGCTTCGAAAAGAACGAGTACACGAAGGGGAAAAGGAGTATTAACGAAACGAGACTCGAACAGGAGTGCCTATAGAACCTTACGAAGGAAGCAAGATCGACCAACCCGGAGGAGAGGAACGGTTCAAATATGAATATACAGTCAAGCGACAGTTAGCCGCTCATATTTTAACCATTATGCATTCCGACTCTCTTCAGGCATATTATAAAGCGCAATGAGAGGCGCCGCGGCAGGTGAGGTTCCAAGGATAGCATCACTAAATGATATTCACCATCTGCAAAGCGAGGCGCCGATGCACGCCATGCACATTAGATCACCGATCTGGCCAGTAAAACCGGCCAACCCCAGATTTCCGTTCAATTGCGGCAAGATCAAGCAGTCGCGCTTTGGAGACACTACTGGAAAGGCCGCTGCACATTGGCAGGCCGGCGGTCGATGGAGACCCAGAATTCGAGCCACCCGGCGCTTAACAGGCGATTGGGGTCCATACAATCAGCCAATGAGACATCGGATGGACTCGGCATACAATTCTTCAGCGTCCAGCGCACCAATTACCTACCTGCTTTACACAAGAGAATTGCCGGGATAAAAGTCTGGGGTGGTAGTTAAAAAGATAAGCTTGATGGATGAGTGGTCTGTAACGGGCCAGCATGCGTAGCGACATGGAATGAACTTAGCACCCCTGCGATGAGAGAGACGTCATTGGTGTGAAAGAATTGGTCGTCTGTGGATTGCATATTAGCTCAGGAACTCGGAGTTCATGGTTGAAGACATGGAGACGATAATATCTTGTAGACAGGGACAAAAAGGTGTATGCAGTCACGGGGAAGTAGAAAGGTTAATACAGAGAGAAATTGTGAGATTGTTGCAACCATTACACTACGCGGTCACGAGATATAAGGTATAAGACAGAAGTCCCTGGTTTGAAGTCTCGGTAAATATAAGGTTCGCGGTCGCAGTGTTCGGTGCCTTCTGCTCACCTTATGGCCCTGGCAATATCCAGCGGTTAAGGCGCATCAAGCTTATATCTTAGGTGGGCTATCTGAGATGCCCATATTACCACGCTTTTCATAGTGTTCGAGGGTATGGGTTGACGGATGTCCCGGGCAGCTACCTACTTATATAGTATACGGCATCTTGCTTTAACTCTCGACAGGGCTCTTGGGGATTAGAGCTACCTTCATGACAACCCTATCCTTAGGTATACTCCGTTAAGGAGTCGATATGTACAGAGACCACCTTGATCAGGGCGGCTCTGTAAGTCAATGGTATTATATTGGAACACCTAGTAAAATCTATTCAAAGGCGAGCCCCGTTATGTAGTATGGTGGGCATGCCAGCGCTTTCGATATGTGCGTTCGAGTTACGAGATAGCCAGCGTGTATTTTGCTTCGTACTTGGTCACTGCCAATCCCGAAAAAGAACTACATAGCAAAGGACGTATGAATAGGGAAAGGCTTGAACGTTGATATGGTCCACTACGGAGTCCGAGAGGGCTTACTCTCTCATTTCAACTTTTTTTCCAAAAAACTACGATACGTACACGCCCTTATCTAGATTAAAAAATCTCTGTAAACGAAATTTAATAAAATAAGTAATGCAATAATTAAGTATTACTTTCTTAATAATTTATATTCGAGGTTATTCGATTTTATTTAATTATATTTATTTTCCCTTAATTAATTTTATGTTAAATAAATTAAACGTACGTATAATTTTATTATATCGTTTACAGTTAATAAAGGCCGTTACCTTATAACGTAATGGTTGCATTCGAAAATTAAGTTAAATAATCCTTAATAATTTAACTGCTTTTATTATAATTAAAAACTTTCGATTTTAAACTTCCTTTTACGTTTTACCGAAGTTATAGATTTTGCCTTATTTAATCAACCTTTCCGTACCTTTCTTACCCCCGTAATTATTGTTCCTACGGTTGTTTAACTTTTTATTAAAGGTAATATTTTAAATTAATAACAATAATTATTTACCGTAGCAAAACGCGTCCGAAAAGAAAGCTTTCGATTTAATGTAGTCGATAATAATTATAAAAAGTTTAAAAAGAACTTTATTATTTCGGTCGGATTACGTTTATATATTTGCGAATAGGAAAAGTTTTTTATTAGCGGAATAAAAATTACCGATTAAATTAAAATCCAAATATGCAAAAGATAATATTAATTAATATATTATTATATGCCGTTTTTTTTACTTATGTCAGCATAATCCGATATTTTTTCGAAAAAGTTAATATATTTATAAATTTTCGTATAAAGCCGTAAAAATTTGTTAAATAAGTTATTATTAATAAAGGATAAAAAATTAATTATAATTAATATAATTAAGGAATAATATTATATTATATATAAAGGCGATACCGGCATTTATTTAAATTTATATACCGGGATAAAACGAAACGTTAACGAATTTATACGAAATAAACGTAATTTAAAAGTTAAAAAGTTTACCGATTATATCGATAACGATAATAATATCGATAATAATTTACTTATAGTATATAAACTTATTTTTGCCCGGTTTAAAAAAAAGTAAATAAGTTATAAAAAAGAAAATAATAAATAAAAGATTTAAAATGGAAAATAAAAAGATTAAGGTAAAACAAATTACGAAAGCTAAAAATAAGTTTTAATCGAATATAAGCGAATTCGATTAAACGAAAGCGAACGAAAGTAAATTTATAAGAAAGGTTTTAAAATACGGATAATTTAATTCATTATTAAAAACCAGATTAATTGTTATACGGAAACGGTTTTGTTTACATTTTTTAAAAAGGAATAAAATTAATAAAAAAAATATTTTTAAAATATTTTATTTAATTATATTTAATCGAATTATATAATATGGGATTCGATTTTGGAAACGGTTTTTATTTAGCTTTTAATTTTACCTAATTTTATTAATTTTAATTATAATTAAATAAAGTTATATATCGTTTATTTTATTATTAAAAACCGCCTTTTTTTTAATAATATTATAATAATTACTTAAAATATTATTATAATAATATTAAATTTTTACGAGATTAACGAATTCGGTTTAAAAAGGTTATATATTAATTAAATAATAATTTCGTAATTTATTCCGTAATTTAATATAATAAAAAAATTATAGATAAATTTCCGTATTTGCGAATAAAGTAATAAGAAAACCGTTATATTCCTTAATATACCGGTCGTAAACTTCCAATATTAATAAAGGTAAATAAGCTTCGAAATTAATCGGATCGTATTTCCGATATTTTATTCCAAACGCGTTAAATATCTTTTAATTAATAAGAATCCGGTAATTTATAGCTTTCTTAAAATCGAAAAAAATATATATAATATAAGATAATTTATATATAATATAACTTTAATTTTTTTATATACGGATAATATAGGTATTTTATATATAAATAAATAAATTAAATTTATATTTAATAATAAGTATGTAAATATAAAATAAAGTAATCCGATGGATTTTATGTTTTTTTAGTTAAATACGTTTATATTTAAGCTAGCTAAAAAACGTTTAATATTATTTGATTACGTTAAATCGAATTATTAAAGCTTTTATTATATATAACTTACCCGCCAAAAAAGCGATCTTTTTTAACAAAATTAAGATTACCAACTTTTAATTTATTAATTTTTTATGCTTTGACTATATAATTAATAATTATTAAAACGAACCCGTTCGTTTTCCGTTATTTTAAAATATGACGTATTATATTTATTTAAAAATTAACGATTTTTAGTAATATTTTCGAAAATATCCGCAAACTGATCGGATTTAATTATATTAAATTGGGATTATCGGTAAATACGCGGTTAACGCCAACCGGGATTCGAATTCGATAAAAGGTAATAAATAACGGCCATATATTAGGTTTTATTTCCGTAATCCGAACGGAAAATTAAAGGAATAAATTTAAGTAGTAAAAAACGAAAAAATATTTAATAAAATATAAAACGATTAGTATAAACGAAAATACCGTAATAAAACTATATAATATACCGCGAATAAGCATTAATATTAGCGTAAATTTCGACCTTATATTTTTGTAATTTATAGTAACTATTAATAAATTATATATAATTTAATTCCGGATAAATTTATTTACCTTTTTTTCGATAAATTTTCGATCGTCTTTTTTTAATTTTATCGTTATAAAAATATTTAATATAAAGCTTAAATATAAAGTCGTAAAAAAAATTTAAAAAGCGTTACTTTAAATAAGTATAAAACGTAGGTATACTTATATAATTAATTATATTTTCGTTTTGTTTTTTTTTAATTAAAGAAAATATATACTTTTTATAATTTAAACGCAAAAAAATCGGCATTTTAACGGCATAAAAGGCCTAATTCAAAACGGATAAAAGTTATTTCCCTTAAAGATATCGTAAAATAGTTATGTTAAAGGTAATTAAAAAATTAAGAATCCGATAAAACGTATTTAAAAAATCAAAAATGTAAACGCTGCCGACATTTTTCGATAATATTTAATCGAACTTAATTAAAAGGAATATTTTATTTACGTAAATATCGGTAAAACGTTAAAAGGTTAATAAAAATATTATAACGTTTAAATAAAATCGAAATAAGGAAATTAATAAAAATATTATCTTTATAACGTTAGATAAGTTACGACCGGTAAAGCTCGAAGCCAGCTAACTGTTACGGTATTTTAACGTACGGAACCGAATATGAAAAAAAAAAGAGAAAAAGTAAAAGCATAAACGGTTAAAAATAAATAAAAATTAACATAAATGGATAAGACCGAATAAAATTAAATAATATAAAGTAAGGAAAATATAAAATAAAATTATTATTATTATTATTATTATTATTATTATTATTATTATTATTATTATTATTATTATTATTATTATTATTATTATTATTATTATTATTATTATTATTAT
>QJNU01000895.1:0-12648 GCA_004154915.1 Monosporascus ibericus
GTAGGGCACGAACATCCCAGTAGCAAAACACCTAGAACCGCTAGAACCGACTAGGCGGGAACGAGGTGCTAACCGCATCATCACTTGATGAGGGGTTTCGTCTAGGACGGTCTAAGTCGAGCGAGGTTCCGGCCAACGAAGCGAGATTAATTAGGCCGGGATGCTAGCTCTAGACCGTGATGTTGGATGTCGAACGGAACAAGGAAGGGAGCCGCCTCGGTCACCGTTGTGGGATCGAAGAGACATGTAGTGTTTGGGGGGTCCTGTTAATATGCAGATGCGGGCAACGAGACGATAGGTTTGGTAGAGGAGACACGCTGTCACTATACATCGGGTATTTGGGTAGGTACTGCGGGCGCTGGCTTTACTGGATGTCCTCAGTGAGTCCCCGGCACCATCGTGTCAATATCCAACGAAGGATATTGTGACGAGGGATAGAATTCGTGAAGTTGATTTTCCCCCCGAGGTCACGCGAAGCGAGGGGGCTGTCCGCAGCCGCAGTTGTTGTTGTAGTTCGCAAGAATCGCCCAAAAAGGACAAGTCCCGGGTACCCCCTTTGCCGAGAGGCTACATGAAACAA
Organism: Monosporascus ibericus; assembly: GCA_004154915.1. Lineage (NCBI taxonomy): Eukaryota > Fungi > Ascomycota > Sordariomycetes > Xylariales > Monosporascus > Monosporascus ibericus. The sequence continues at coordinate 581 of QJNU01000895.1, forward strand.
CACACGTTTATTCGACAGCGCTTCGAGAACACAACATCAGACCCAAATCCCGCCAATTTGGTCACCCGCGGCCCGCTGGCACTAAAGCGAGCTTTACCCTATCCCCGGCGCCCGCTTCGCACCCATGACCCCATTAGGTTTCGTCGGCATGGATTTCCCGATCCCGGCATCCTACTCAATTAATCCCCAGGGAATCCCCAAGGGCGCCTGGCATCTCACGATGAGAACTGCAGCCTACACCGCATCGGGGTGTGACTCCTTGAAGTATAGTGCTTCTTCTGCTTATGCGCGACGGACGTGTAGAGCTAGTAGTAGTGAGAGGACGGAAGCAGAGGCCGGACAGTTCCGCATTTCATAAGCGACTTCATGACTCGTTGTTACGATGATCTCGAAAAAGGCGGTAGGCCGGGGGGCATCAGCGTCGATACGAACGAGACGCGAAGTAGACGGACGGCGCGATAAGGTATATCTCGGAAGGCTGAAGAGTTGGCACTGATCTGCCCACAACCCACGGCTGAGTATTCAGGGTTTTGTTTAGGCTAAAACAAGTCGCCGTTGAGTCGCAACTCCATCCAATTACAACATGGTGGCCGCTCGATTAGGCAACCGATGTCCCGGCTACCGATTGGATGATTGTTCTGAAGCACCTAACTGAGTATTCTTACCTACGTTACAACCCGCGGACATGGTGGGTAGCATATGTAACCTACACACAGATTCAGACGAAGCGCTTTCCCGGGTTTACTTATATTTAGATGCAGCTTTAGTATGTCACTTGACTCGCGGGCTGTATGTCCAGGGTCCAATCGCAACATGGACACATAATGGCAGCATGACGTCCTGTTGGTTTTACTGCTTACTCATAAGATAATAGCGCTAAGTCTCTGGCTGCATCGTTTCTGCCGAGTGGCCAGCGGCTCGCGCGGTGATCTATAAATCGTCCCGCTTCGAATTCCACATCGTTTGTGTGCTTCTCGAATTGCCAAGGAACCCGAGTTTATGTAGGAAGGTGATCATGAAGTGCACCGGTTTAGAAGATAGCGACCTTCTTCCGTACCACTTCAGGGGGAAGCACCGCCTAACATAGGCATTATCCATATCGATGCACGCCTCTCCCCAATTCTCGGTCTGTACCTACGCATGCGCTACTTGTACATGCCCCTAAGAGCTATATAAATGGTTAGCGACATACCTATATCCCCTCCTACTAGTCAACCAAGGAAGGGGGGTTCTCGTCGTGGTCCTCGAAGAGCTCTATATTCACCACACTACGCCACGATATAGTTTCGCAACAGGCTTAAACAAGCAAAGCAGACGAGGCGGGACAAGTCCACAGAAGACCACCCAATCGCAACAACCCACGACAACGTACCAGCTGCTTTCTACGTATTTAACCGCTCTCAACACACCACTGAGATTCCTAGCCTCGCCTCCGTTCCGTCGCGTCGAGGACCACTTCGGGCTACAGTAGTCTCAGCAACATGACAACTACATGCCGACACAGCTACCGTACATAAATTCACTATGTGGCTCCTCTACGCGTACAACGCTCACTTACCTAGTTGTGTTGAAACAATAACTACGCGATTATATATTATATGTAGGAAAGGGACCCCGGACCCAGTCACCGCCCCCCTTTAACCGGCCGAGGGCTGCCCGTAACGTCTTCCAAACATCTATCACGCGTTTTAAGTTTTAGCCTGTTTGCGACATAATCGCTTATACAGCAGCGATGATAGAAGAGAGCCGGGATATCCCTAATCCGAATAATCCGAATATCTACGCATAAACGGTATTTCGACAACGCATTTATGCTATGGCTAACAATACCATATGTGACGACCGTGTGAAACCCCAACGAGCGAGATTACGGGTCTTCACGACTCTCGAACCCAATTAATGCTGACGTGGATATACGTATATATCCGCGCGCAGCCCATGCGATGACGAACGACGTACTGAAGAGCGACCACAAACCGACGACGGCACAATCCCCAGACCACACGTCGTCGTCGTATCCCAACTCTCGCTCCCCGCGCCTTTCCTAGGTAGCCCACTGCTGGTCCCCTGTACGAGGCTGCCCGTGGCAAGAACACCCTATACTGGCCCCTAGGAGCCTCTTCAGCAAGCGTGCCTGCCTGCCTGCCTGCCTGCCTGCCTGCCTGGCGTCTTCAGCAGAGCCGAAACTCCCCAGTATAGCATACCCGTTATACCGTAACCCGCCCCCCTCCCCCCCGCGGGCAACTCAACAGGATCTCGGAAACCACGGCATATTACGAGCGGGCGAGCAACAACCCACGAAGAAAACATAAAATCGCGAAAAACGAACTCATCTCGGTATTCAGGGGAATCTCGTACAGTAACAAATGGCAATCGTAACCACGCAGCAGTGTAGATAGCAAATAGTCTTTCGCCCTTCAACGCTCGACATTGACAGCACCATCCATCCATCCATCTATCCGTTGATTCTTCGTTTCGTATGTCCGTCAAGATCCCATCGATAAGGCAGTCATCCGTCCGCCTGTCGGTTTCATTTCATGCCGTTCCCTTCATCTTTCCCTTACGACTACCTCGCGAGATACATAGAGCGTAGGCGTATGACCCGCGTTGAGTGCCTTCCTCGCACCCGGTAGTCTCCGGGCGGTTTATCCATCCGCCCAACCCACCCGCACGCCGACGCTAGTACCGGTACGTAGGCTCCTGCCGCTTCGGCGTCTCGGCGTCGTAGATATCGCTGTCGCTATCGCGGGGGGCGGCACCGTGCATGGTCTCCTTGCCGACGGCGCTCTCCTGCCTGCCGGCGTAGCTCGCCGTGGTCCCGAACCCCGGGTGGAACGGCTCGAACGCGAGCCTCGGTTCCGCCGCCGACCCCGAACCCGAGGGCCGCTGCCGGTCCGGCTCCGGGTCCCGGAACGGGTTGTCTTCCTCGTGATCGGCGACTTTTTGCTGCAGCGACGCCGGCGTGTGCGACCTCGAGGGTCCCGCAGCCGCCGGCTCGTACTGCCTCGACTTGCCCTTGCCATTGCCGTTGCCGCTGCCGCTGCCGTCGGGCGCCGGCGGCTTCGCGGAGCGCGACGGCAGGGCGGGGGCCGTGCTGCCGTTGTTCGCGTAGGGGTTCTCGGCGCCGGCGGCTTGGGGCTGCTCGCTGCCGTCGTTCGACGTAGTGACGTCGGCGCTCCAGGCGCCGATGGAGGCCTGCTTCCTCGCGTTGAGGACGGCGCGCTGGTGCAGGCTCAGCGAGGCCTGCAGCTGCTCGTTGGTGTTGATCAGGGTCTCCATGGTGTCGTTGTCGGGCGCCGGGTCCGTCGCCGACATGTACCCCTGGATGCTGCGGCTGGCGCTCGTGCAGCGGTCCGCGAACTCCTTGACGAGGTCGTTATGCAGGACCTCGGAGGGCGGCGTGCTCGAAACGACCTGGTGCAGCAGGCTGGCCGACGCCTTCGCTTCCTCTAACCTGCTGGCTAGCTCGATGGGGTCCGGCAGCCGCCGGCTCGAGTGGTTCCTCGCGAAGTAGTTTTGGGAGTGGGCGTTGGCCGGAGCATTTGCGGAGTGCTGTACCAGCGATTGTTGGTACTGTGAACCTCGACCCTGGTTCCGGGGGGGTTAGTAGAGCTCCTGATTACGTAGCCCAGGTACTTATACTGACCACGTGTCTCTTCTGCGCGTCCTTCTTCTCCTGCTTCCACATGGTAATAATGGGCGCCAGGCCGCCGTCGTAGGCCTTGGTGTTCTCAAAGGCTTCTAGAGTCTCCATCAGGATCTGGTGTACGCTCGGGTCGTTGGACTTGAGCAGCTCCTTCGCGGTCTTGACGAATTTGTCGTCGATGTTCCTCGTGAAGGTCGGGCCGGGGTTGTCGGCGAGGATTCGGATCAACATAATAGCATTATATTGGTGCGACGGTTTACTCGAATAATCTTTCTTTAGATATTGCCGCAAGATGCGCGCGCACTCGGCGGCAGCGGCTGGTGAGGACTCGGCAGCATCGACTATCGGGGGCAAGAAGAGGATTTCATCGCCTGAATTCGGGCCGCTTGATTCGCAAAAAGATCTCTGTTCGCATTACCGTTATTAGATAAATGATGAGGCGATGAACCATGTCTCTTTGAGCACCGATAAACGTACGACGTTGCGCGCGGCTGTGGCTTCGGGGCCGTCGCCCTGGGGATCATTAGAGACAGAGCCCGTGCCGTTGGATCCTAGTGATTGTCCGGCAAAGTCAGCCTCGAGTCCTAACTCAGCAAGGCGCATGTTCATTTGAGATACCGTACCGCTAGCGGCCTTCTTCTTGATGCTGCCGAGCACCTTGTTCATCTTGAGCGACTTCATCTTCTACGCGCATAAGAGATATTCAGTGGGAAATGGGTGCGACAATCCCAGGGACTCGAATGAACGGTCCGAAGGATTTGGCCAAGTTTAAACTTTGAACCACGTTGTGAAACGCGCAGAACCTTCTTCAGAATGCAGTCGTTGCTATGGACGGTTGGGGGGGAGACAGTAAATAAGCTGGTATAAATGATACGGCGCCGTGTCGTTCCGTCCCGCTTCGTTTTCGTAGTTAGAGTCTAATTTCGTTGTCGGGTTTATCCACTCATTTCATCAAGTGTATTGTTTGTCTCTTCCTGTATCGCTGATGTGCTGCTTACTGTGTTCCAGAACGGGTTCTCATCAGTCATCAATCAACGGGGTGCGCCCAACGAGGGGGGATCGGAGGTTGAAAATGGAGATGGACCCCCGGTTTCACGCTCTCAAGCCAAGGGATAACTAACCAACTCCAGCAATAAGATATTGCCGAATCGCGTGTAATTAAACCACGGGATCTAACAACCTTATGTTTGACCGGCTATCTCTTGGGTGCCTGGTACAACCCCGGCTTTCCTCGACTGAAACGGGACGGTCAGGAGTAAGCCTACTTTATTATTTATTGCTTCTCTTCGGCGCAGACGGCAGGCGATCAGAATGAGTGATGAATAAGTTGCCCCCAACTTAAAGCCGGATGTACGCGTCGTTACGGTATCGACCGTCTTCGGCCTCCAACTTTGGTGCTAGCGATGCGCCTCTCAAAATGGTCATGGTATAGTTCTCGTACGTACGTACATAGGGTACGAATCCTTTAACCTAAAGGCCTCTTTTATGCCGGGCGCCGACCCTCTCTTGCCGCAGCTCAGAAGTCAAAGAAAGAAGATACTCCTCCGGATCCAATGAGAGCAAGTAAACCCAACACAGCCCCCCTTCCGGCGCCCCTCCGGCACCCGTCATCCGACCTCTATCGTTAACTCCCCCCAGCTCTCTCACAGCCTTTCCGCGTCACCTGCCCTCCTTGACGCGCGGCTCTTCGCGAAGGTGTAGGGTCGTACATCTTGGCCAACCCAATTGTGCTGCTGAGTGAAGGCGTCTATGAGACCTTTAACATTTGCAGGCGTGTACGAGTGCGTCCAAAACGAGGCTCAGCCTAACTGCCTAATTCCAGCTTACGCTATCTCCCCGGTACGTTGCTAGGACGGCCCCTGTCGCGTACGGCTGCACCAAAAGAACTTGATTGATAAATGCACAATTACTGGGTTACTTATCTGACCGCCCCCATCCCACTAATTATGCTATGGGTAGAGATGGCGCTCTCATGACCCCCCGTCCGCACCGATCGCCGGCTCTCACTAGGCGGGTATTCGTGGCGTGACATAAGCGCGGGAAGTTGAAGAAGTTATGCGCGATGCTACATCTCCACATTGTCAGTAACGATAGGTGGGCCCAAGCGTCTAATATGGTATAAGTAAAGCCCTACTATTTAGCTTTGAGCTATAACTTGTAGCTCATGGTATATTCGCTCGATTTTACAACCAGGAAATCACGTGCTAAATAAGTTGCACTCTTTTCTATAATTGGGACCCCTCCCTGCAGTACTCTGAATCATCCTACCTGTCTCTGGAATGCTAACACCCTGGCCAAGACGTCTCGCCCGTAAAATGTAGCGAGATGAGGGAACTGAGATATAGCACGGAGGACCGCGGCCGTAGGCCAGGAGGCAGGTTGGTGACACCTAAGTATCTCCTATGCTTCAAATCGAGAGGCACGAATAACGGCCTGAGAAGGACACTACTGTTCGTCGTCGGTGCGTGTGCCGTACGCTGGACGGGTCGTTATCCACCAGCCCTGCGTGGCCGAACTGGCGAAACGACGCAGGTGAATCGCGAGCGCATCGGGCCATGCATCGTCCGTGATAGTTCTACTATCATCCCCGGAATTTTTATTTTTATTTTTATTTTTTATTTTTTAACTCCCAAGCTGGGGTGCCAAGGCTATCCGAGGCCTTCAGTATCTCCTAATGTTAGAGCCACATAAGTGCGTTGTGGCCTCGCCGTATAGCAGAGGCATGTTGACCTCCACGAGTCCCAGCAGGCCGCCCGCCACGTCTTCGTCCCTCCGCAGTCTTTCGACCTAAAGTCTGCGAGAAGCTTGCGAGAGTCCCTCTCCGATCGGAGAACAGACGTTGATCCATACGGATCTCAGCCCGTTCTTGAGTGCCTGCCTGCCGGCAGCATCTCTCGATCTCGGCGTATCCGGTCTTCCGCCGATGAAGGGGGCTGGAGATATCTTGGAAGATTATCTCGGCTCGCCGCCAGACGTGCGAGAGGACTGCGTAAAGAGGCGTCTCTTTCTCGACCATTTCCTCGAGGTTCCTGGTGCGGACTTTTTTTTTTGGGGGGGGAAGGGGGGTGGAGATGGATTAGAGGCACAAGCCGCTGTCTGTTTGGAACGAGACATGAGCGGCCAAGGTGAGATAAGACACACGCGGACGTGAAGGCTGGCTGGGGTCATATAGCCACGCCGAAGAGAGCCCTTTGGTTGGCGAGATCTGAGTAATCGAAGAGCTTGAGAACTAGTGCCATAGTGAACCCCAGCAGGGGCGTCGGCCAGCTGATATAAAGTCATAGCTGCCCAGTCTACAGCAGCCCAGCCAAGCGAGGACCAGCACTCGAACCCATGCGGAACAGCAGTCTGAAGGCCAGTTAATAATTAGCGTGGATGGATGCTGAAGGATTGCGCGCGCTCTTCTAATGTTATATCGATCATATACAAGACCGTCCTGCAGAGACTCCGGGCAACGGCAACGAAGTGTAATAGCCACTCGAGCCATCCTATGGTTCGATGTGACGTTTCCGAGTAAGAATCTAGACCGACGGATATCCAGTCATTTAAATAATTGTCGAGCTTTTGGACTTAGATTAATAACGGTACCTATAGGTACATACGCACTACTCCCAAGTCGACCCTCCCTATTAGCATCCTCATAAATTCCTGCCTGGGGCAGGAACAGCATGGGTCTGTGTTCGAAGATACCTGCCTCTGTATATGATAGAACGTATGAGACAAATACGGCAACAAGCACGATTGCTGTAGTGGCAGCACAGTTGCAGCAGAGCCTGGGAAACAATCTGAAAGGAAAAGGATTAGAGGAATAAGGCAAAGTGACGTAGGCCGAAAAATCGCTTACGATCTCCAGGAGACCGGCAGGCCCAGTTGCGAACACTAGATCGGGCATCTCCTTTTAGTTAACTTTTCCTGATTTTATTTCTATTTCAGCCTTGCACTCCAGATAGCCCCTTGATCTGTCAATCCGTCCATCCATTTATTCGTTTATTCATTCAGCCCCCCCCTCGATTGGGAAGATATGAGCGACTCCTTCCTACCGAGCTTCTTCGCTCTCCTATCGTCTCAGTCGAGTTGCTTCGACAACTCTGCTCTTGGCCGTATCCGCGTATTGAGAAAACGAAAATTTCTTACCAGTAGAGCCAGGAAAGGAGGCACTTTACTTTACATAGTCAAGTTGCGAGCGAATCAGCGTCGCTGAACCAGCGGATCGAACAGTAACCACCTGGGTAGGGTAGTCTAATGGACCACTTTGATAACCCCTGATTAGGGCGGAGATAGGTCACTCAGCTGAACGTGGACGCGTATGTGTGTATGGTGTGCTACATATAAACAGGTCGAGTGGCAGACCGACACAGAAAAAGCGTCTCGCTTAGTCATAGCGATCTGGGTTACCATTTCCCATGAATCTAGAGCCCGGCTACTTCTATATTCTGTCACACCCTTTTCTAGCATCTTGGTCAGGAAGAAGAAAGATGAACCCCTATACATCCATGCCTACATGATACATATGTAGCCGACAGTCCGTATACTCAGGGGGCAACAGAGACGTGATCATTAACACGTAGATTGATAGACGATTAATGCTATGGTATAACGAGGAAGTCGAGCCATGACACCGGACGACTAACATATACTTTTTAAATTCCGACATGCAAATGAGGTAGGCACATTACATGTCAACGCCCTATTCCTCCACATCGGAGCCCCGTAAGCCAGGACCTAGGTGCCTTCGTTGGTCGCCTCATTGCCCTCGCTTCCCGGCTTCGGGATGCTCTTCTGAGCCTCCTTCTCGCCCGCCTTGCTCTCCGACGCCTCTGGGACCTCCGGGATCTCTTCGTTGTCTTTCTTCTTGGTCTGTTGGTTCACACCCTCCACGTCAGGATGCGGCGGGGCTACTCCGGCGGCCGCTTCTTGAGCAGCCGGTGCCTCGACCTCTCTCCCTTCTGAATCGACTACCCGAGTCCTCGTCTCGTACTTTGTCTTGAACTCGACCTTACCCTCGAGAGCCTTGACCTGTTCCTCGTTAAGCAGGTTTCCGTTCTGATCGCGGTACTCGATACGCTCTTCCTTAGCCAGAATCTTCTGGCCCTGGGGCTGGAGCTTGGGCGCTGCCGACACAGCCTCATTGGGGACCTGGTTTTGAGCCGCTGGGGGCTGTTGTTGCGCTGGCGGCTTGACGGCTGGCTGGGAGGTCTGGGCGGCCTTGCTAGTTGTCTCAGACAATGTGCTGTATGCCTCATACTAAAAACGAGTCAGACACCAGATCAACCTATCGTCTATTTGATACATCATCGCTATCCGTATACATACGTCGGATATCCCGTGCTGCGCCTTCGCCCCCTGAGCGCGGGAGGTCCGATCACAAAGAATGGCCCCTTCAACCTCTACCTCTTGATGGCATGCCTTGGGGAGGAATACTCACGTTTTCTAAGAAAGTGTTGCAGTCCCAGTCCCAGGTGTCCAACAGCTTGACACGTTTGCACTCGGCCTTGGTCCAAGGGTTTCCGTATGCCAAGGGAGATAGGAGGGCGAAAACAACACCCGAGAGAGCAATGATCGCGACAGCACCGGCCTTGTTGATCACGGGCTTCTCCCGGACCCCGGGCAAAGCGAAACGAGCCGTCAAGAAGTCGAAGATCTGGCAGAAGGCCATGATGGCGAAGATGAGAGCGGGGAAGTAGTGGTGTAAGAACAACTGGCGCGCCATGAGATAGAACGGAAAGTAGTGCAGCGCCCAGCCCAACACGAAACTGCCGACCTCATAGTCGAATCTCTTGAAATTGGCGTTGGAGTAGTCGTTGCAACTTCGCTGCCATCGGATGACGGCAACGGCCTTGAACAGGATGTAAACGACGACGGCGACAGTCGAAGACCACCAGACGATGGGATTGCCGATGAGGTAGACCTGGCGATGGTTTCGGCCCCAGAAGTTGATACCGCGACGAAGGACAGGCCAGGAGTCCGGGCGAGAATCCCAGGCGTGGGACTCGACCAGGCCTGCGTTGGTCTTCCACATGACCTTCTGCAGCTCCCAGAACTTACCAAGGAAACCGGGGCGGGCGTAGTTGACCTTCTCTGCGTCGGCCGGAAGCGAAGGGTGGTAGTTCGATTCGATGTACCACAAACTGTTGGGCAGCGTCCCCTGCTTGGCGCATGTGACTTCCTGCTGCTCCGAGGCCCATTCCGGAAGCTTCACCTTGTGGGAAAAGAGCGCGCAACCAGTCATGACGTGAACGAGCCTGAACTTGGTCTGGATGGTCCTAAGCCGCTCCTTAGCAACGGCACCAGCTGTCTGCTTCTTGACGATCTCGACTCGGAATAGATCATTAGCATCACCTTCGAAACCCTCATAACCGTAAGCCGAGACCTCGTTTTGCCAGTCCTGTTCCGAGATCGGGGGCCGGACATCATGAGAATGGAGTCGACGGTGGGTGGGTAGATGATAGAGACGGATCACGGAGCCATCCCTGACGTAGTTCTCGGTAAAGTTCTGGACGTGGTCCCAAGCCTGAGTGCCGTTGATGAGCTCACCATTAGCATCCAGCGGTTGAGTTTGGTTCTCGAACATCCAGACGTTGTTGTCGTCCTTGTGCGGGTAGAGCGTGATCTGTTGCTGCTGGCTGCCCGTGGGATACATCAGGGGATGCGAATGGAGATAACCTCCCTGAGTGTTCACATGTCGAATCGTAACACGGCTCCCAAACGCGACATCGGCGGGGGTGTCCTTCATGCCCTTGTTATTCAGGGTAGCCTGGAATTCGGAGCTCATGAAACCATCGCCATCGCCGGGGTTCTGCAGGACTGTGAAGTGGATGGCGAACATAGCCATGTAGAAGGTGACGGGGATGACGATCAGACAGAAAGCGCGGGCCAGGAAGTGCTTGGCGAAGATGCGCATGGTAACGGTCTTGGTATCGCCGAGCAGCACCCACAGCTGAAGAAGAGTCAAGACGCCAACCCAGGCGATGGTGAACAGGCCAACCCATTTGATGCTCAATGTGATGCCCAGGCCCAGACCAGTCATGACAAGCCAGAACCACCAGCTGGGATCGAAAGCCTTGGAAGGACCCTGCTCGTGTTGGTTGGTGAACGACGTGAAAGCGAGGGCGGTGAAGGCGGTGGCAAGGACTAGGGGGGAGTCGAGCAGAATCAGACGCGCCTGGGTAAGCAGTCCGTTCTCTGCATCCGGGCGCGTTAGTAGAGTGCCCGAAGCTAGGCTATTCGGGAATCTTACCGAAGATGATCAGGGAGGCTCCAAGAGCTGCGGTGGCAGTCCGGCAACCGGCAGCCTTGAGAGTCAAGAACATGGTCGGGACCAAGAGGATACCGCAGATGGCTGGGAACATCCGCATGGCCACATATGGGACGCCAGGCTCCAGATAGTCCTTGCCGATCTCCTTGAAGTCGAAGCTGCCGTCGAAACCAGCCAGCCAGCCGAAGAGGGTAATCAGGAGCTTCGCAAGAGGCGGATGGACGTCCATGAAGAACTTGCCCTTGATGTACTTGGATGCGAACCCACCGAAGCTGTAGAGCACAGATAACATTAGCCATCACTGACACGGCCGGGACTGGACTCGTTACGGTAGATAACACGGAATAGAGATTCGACTGGACATACTGGACCTCGTCGAAGACTACACTAGTGGGTTGGTAAATGCGGAACAACCGCACAATAGCTCCAAGAATTGTGACGAGCAGCATGACCTGGTAGTCGGACACGGGGAGTAGGAGGATATCATTGTCCTCGACACCCTCGGAAGTGTAATCATCGTGGACCTTGGCCTGCTTCTTGGGCTGCGGCGGGGCGTACGAGCCAGCTTTCAATGGGGGCGGCGCTTTGGCCGCGTTAGCTTTCGCCATGGTTGGGTTGAATATGAATTATCTCTGGCGAGGTTTCGTGAGGAACGAGGAGAGCTCGAAGATTGAGGCGGGACGAGGGAGAAAAGATGGATGCGTGTCCTCTTTGGGATTCAGGTATTCCCTCGTCTCAACGCTTGTAACCGTCGCCCGCAAATTATAGGAGAAAAAGGGAAAGCTGTGATACGCGAGACGGCGAGGTAAATGAATTGCGGATTGGTCAACGAAAGTCAAGAAGTGAAACAGATCATTACAAAAAGAGCTTCAAGTAAAGACTCATTTGGAGAAGAAATGTTTTTTAAGGAGATTGAATAAAACCCCAAGATTCCCCTTGGCCGCAGTTAAAGATGAAGTGGTGGATGAGCTGGGGAAGGGAAAAAAAGCCTGGCCTGAAGGATTTAAAGGGGTGTGCCGTGGTGGTGGTGTCAGTGGTGGTAATCGTCAACTTCTTTTCTCGTTCTCGTCTCTCTCGAATTCTCCCCATTAGCGCAAAGGATTTATTTTTGGGAAACAACCGGGGGGGGGGGGGGGGGGGGGGGGGGGGGGGGGGGGGGGGGGGGGG
>QJNU01000895.1:12658-24194 GCA_004154915.1 Monosporascus ibericus
TTTTTTTTTGGTAAAAACCGGGCCCCCCCCCCCCCCCCCCATCCCCTTGCCATGTCGTATCATAACCGTAGGGCCATAACCTGAAAAGTCGCGCCCGTGTCGATGGTAATGGGAAAGCAAATTATCAAAGTATCTAGGTACGACAAGCCACGGGCGACGAAGTATGGGGGAGCCCTGTATCTCGGTACTTCGGCTGATGCTACAGTGGCCTCATCAACGATCGTCCCAAAGGTTGCGGGTCCACAGTTAAGCTTGACGGATGCTTCTAACTGGGCGACTAGACAGCACGCTTTCGGTTCAGCTGCGAAGCTTGTTATACGTATCTAATTACCTTGGAGGTATCCAGCAACATTCCAGAGCAGTGACTTTACGCGACTGCAAACTTCATCCGGTTTACTCTGTATAGCCATTTATCATGTTAGCTCGGCACATTTCAACAGCCTATGGAAAAGGAATGCATGCGGCGTAATGATGTCTTATTACAAGGTACGTATTCCTCGCTTATATCCATACGTGCGGTATGCCCCCCGGTTTAAGGGTATCTTATCGAGATATAAAAGGAGCACAGACCCCCGTTTAGCACGACCTAAGCCCGGGGGAGTCTTCCTAGTTGCTTTCAGCTATCGGCGGCGATAGAACCATAAATCAAATTCAAATCAACTAAATGGGGACGCGCGCTGCATACATCTGAGTCGAATTATCACCACGAATTCCGCTGCCTTAGTTTCCAATTCCTATATCGACGCGAAGGAGGGTCTATAATCGCCTTCAGAATGGCCGCAACTACTAACGGCGATGCAGCTGCAGCAGTTCTCGATGACATCAAGCCTCCTCAGGGTGTCGTTCTGCCACCCAAGGAATTCAGAAGTGAGTCACCATAAACTCTATTTCCACTTGTTTAAAAAGCCCGGATGCTAAACCTACCCTCGCAGCTATTCTCGAGAAGACGGCCGGATTCGTCGCCAGGAACGGTCTCGCGTTCGAAGGTATACATTCTCGACTCTATCCTTTCTAAGCTCTCGTGGCGATGGCCGGATTGCTAACCATGCATCGTGACACGCGGACAGATCGGATCAAAGAGAAGGAAAAAAACAACCCCAAATTCAGCTTCCTGAACACCAGCGACCCCTACAACCCCTACTACTTATGGAGATTAAGCGAGATCAGGGAAGGTCGGGGCACCGCCGTCGCCGCCGGTCGCGTGAGCGAGCCTGCTGCCCCCGTACAGAAACCCGCCGGTCCCCCGAAGCCCCCGGATTTTCAGTTCTCTGCGCGTATGCCCAATATCAGCGCCCAGGATCTGGAGGTTGTAAAACTAACAGCGCTTTTTGTCGCAAAGAACGGCCGCCAGTTTATGACCGCCCTCTCGCAGAGGGAGGCCGGCAACTACCAGTTTGATTTCCTGAGGCCCAACCACAGTCTCCACAACTTCTTTCAGCACCTCATAGATCAATATTCCATGCTGTTGCGAGCCGGCGGCATCGACGGTGAAGGTGGCCGGGTCCAACAGGAACGCGTGGCCGAGCTGCAACGTAACATCGACGACAAATACCACATCCTGACGCGGGCCAAGCAGAGGGCCGAATGGCTAAAGCATCAGGAAGATGAGAAGCAGAAGAAGGAGGAGGAGGAGGAGAAGGAGCGCATATCATACGCACAGATCGACTGGCACGATTTCGTCGTCGTCGAGACGGTCGTATTCACCGAAGCCGACGACCAAGCAAACCTCCCTCCACCGACCTCCCTCTCCGACTTACAGTACGCCTCTTTGGAACAGAAGGCCAAGATCTCCGTCAGCGCCAACCTCCGCATCGAGGAAGCCATGCCTGGCGAGGAGGACCATGTCTACAACGGATACCCGACGCAACCCGCGCAACCGGCCTACAACCTGCCACAGCACCCAGCATATCCACCTCAGCGCGCACCTGCGACCCAGCCCTATCAGCCTGTACAGACGCCTACCCCTCCGCAGGCCCCTTATCAGATACCGCCGCCACCGCGGCCCGATGGCACGCAAGACGAGGAAGCCCAGAGGATACGCGAAAGAGAAGAGGCTCGCTTACGAATGCAGCAGGCGCAGACGGAGGCCAAGGGAGGCGCCGCCCCCATGAAGATCAAGGAAAACTACGTGCCCCGGGCGGCGCAGCGGACGGCGAACCGGCAGGGGGCGCACACGGCGCTCTGCCCGAACTGCAAGCAGCAGATCCCGATGAACGAGCTGGAGGAGCACATGCGGATCGAGTTGCTGGACCCGTCGTGGAAGGAGCAGAAGGCCAAAGCGGACTCGCGGTACGCGACGACGAACCTGACGCACTCGGACGTTGCCAACAACCTCAAGCGGTTCGCGAGCCAGCGCGGCGACCTGTTCGACGGCGTCACGGGCCAGCCGCTCACCGAGGAGGAGCTCGCCCGCCGCAAGCGCGCGGCCATGAACAGCTACGACGGCAACCTCGAGGGCCGCAGCCAGGCCCACATCAACCACATGCAGAGCGTCAACGTCGACGAGCAGATCGCCCGCATCCACCAGCGATTCGCCAAGGAGAAGGAGCAACAGCAGAGTCAGGGTCAGGGTCGGTGATTGAAAGGTTCGGGATAGGCCTTTTTGCCTCGGTATCCGATATGAGATACGAGGAGTCAGCCCTTGAGCCGCTCGAAGTTACGCTCTGTAAGTGTGCTTCAAAAAGGGGAGTATTCAAGCAGCTACCACGAAGGGTATAATTATAGGCACTCTCTCGGCCCGTATCGAGGATATCGGCAGGGAATACGTACCCATCCACCTAACGATGGGCTCGGTCCCAAGAGAGACAGTACGGGACAGGGATGGACTTCCGAAGGGACGCACAGGTAAAAGAAATACCCGAAAAGCTGTCCTCTCATGTATTCGTCGCGAGGCTCATACTGTAATATAGCACATGCCGTTTCCCAGTCAATTTCCACCACCCTTCCTTTTTGGGTCGAAAGGTTTTATTCAATATCCAAGATCCAAGAAGCTTTGCGGCTCACCCTTCCCCGAGGAAGGACGCTGCGCCTATGTGAACTGCTATGCTGAAGCTGAATATAGAATATGTTTAAATAGATTGCAGTGGGTGGTTCATCGTAGCGAAGCCAGAAAGCCGTGTTGGGATAGAGGGCATGCTGGGAGAAGGGGTAGAATTAGGTAGGCGGCGGGATGCATCGTAGTGCAACCGTTGGACTTACAGGATCTTAAGAGGGAAGCTGACGGGGGCTGTACAGCCAGAAACGGGACTTGGTTAACCCTACGAGGATAGACATGAACAAGGTAAAGAAAGTATATCCACCCGTCTAACGTACGTAGCATGGCATATCTATTACTATGCATGCAACTCTTCGAACTTGAACCTTCCAACGTAGTATCGCATGGCATGTGATTACCAAGGTAGCCGGATAGCATGGTCACTACACACACACACGCACGCATTCGCACATGAGGGACACGGAAGCAAACAGGACTGGTTCAGAAGCAAGCGGCTCTTTCTCGTATTGTAAGTAACTTATACACGCGCGCTCCAGCCACTTACTATCTATTCACCACCGCCACCGCCGCCGCCGCCGCCGCCGCCGTCCTCCTCGTCCTGCAAATCCTCGACGATCAGGTTCCCCGACCTCCCTATGCGCTCGCCGAGCGTCGTCGCGGCGTCGGGCTCGTACACGACGCGGGGCATGAGGCTCGCGAGGCGGAACTTGTACTCGTGCTCGTAGTCCTCGGGCTTCTCGTAATCGTCATCAATATCATCGTCATCACCATCCGCGTCTCCCGCCTTCTCGTTTTCTTCCGCTTCTTCTCCCGACTGCCGCGATTGTAGCAGGTCGAAGCACTCGACGAACGCGTACAGCTCCTCGACGGTCGAGTCGGCGCGGAAGCGGCGCACGATGCGGCCGGCACCGCTGGCCTCGGGCATCTTGAGGGCGACGCGGACGACCTGCTTCGCGTCCGGGTCTGCGGCGCCGGGCTCGGGCGCGATGGTCCCCGCGCGCCACCGCCGCCACTGCTGGCGCTTGCGCTCGCGGCGCTCGGCGGCCTCGGCCTCCTCGAGGGCGCGTTTCTCGGCGTCGCGGGCCGCGGCCTCGGCCTCGCGGCGCTGGCGCGCGCGCTCGCGGTCCCGCGCCAGTGAGCGCTCGTACGCAGAGTCCTGCTCGCTGCGCAGAGAGCGCGCGACCTCCTGCGCGGCCCTCTCCGCGCGCGCCGACGCCAGGTCCGGCGCGTACTTGGTCATGGCGGCCTGCAGCTCCGCGAGGTAGGTGGTCGGGGAGTAGAGGCCGGGGAGGCGCTTGACGATGCTCATGCGCGTGCTGCTGCTCGAGGCGGACGTCGAGGACTGATGCTCGCGCGGCGTCAGACACACGAGGCACGAGAACGGGAACTTGGTGCAGTTGTACTCGGCGGCTACCTGATAGGCCTCGGAGTCGAGCACGTTGCCGCCCCAGACGAGCAGGTTGTTGGACGGGTCGGCGAGGAAGGCGACGACGGGGTCGGCCAGCAGCGTATCGCGCATGAAGGCGGTCGTGTCGTCGTGCTCGGGCGACACGAGCACGACGAGCAGGAACTTGAGCTCGGCCTTGGCGGCGTCGAGCGCCTGCGCGAACCCGCCCTCGAAGAAGGGCACGCGCGACGCGTTCTCGTGGTCCCCGTACTCCTCCTCGAACTCGCGCCGGAACCGCGCCGCCGTGTCCCGCGGCAGCAGCATCCGCCGCCCCATGGTGCCACGCCAACCCCTAGTCACCGTCGTCGTGATGGCCCGCGGCCGCAGCGGCGCCGGCAGGAACGACAGTATGTACACGAAAGTGCGGAACAGCGTCGACAGCGCGCGGTACCCGATATTGAAGGGGCCGAAGAGCAGCGCCAGCAGGAATGGCGGGCGGTGGGTCGGCGTCTGCGGCTGTGGCACGATCCGCGGCGCCGGGTCCGGGCGGTTTCGTCGGTCGGCCGACCGGCGCGGCGGGGAGCGGCCGAAGCTCTCCTGCAGGTTCTCGTGCCGTGACGCCTGCTGCGGGATGTGGTCCTGCGCCGCGGTGGCCTCGGCTAGCGGGTCCGGGCCCTCGCCGTCGAAGAACTTGGACACGGCGATCTGCACGTTCCACTGCGAGCGCTGGAGGAGCGGCACCGCGTCCTTGACGTCCTGGGCCGTCACCGACGTGTATTGCTCGAGGGCGGATTGCTGCTCGGCCGTAAGCTGGCTGACGTCGATGCTCGCGTCGTTCGCCATGTTTCAGTGCGTCGGTAGTGGGATAGGATAGCTCGGAGCTCGTCTGGGTATCATGCACCGCCAGCCATGAGTTGTGAGGAGATTTGGCTTTGGTGCAATGGCTCAGAAGGCAGTTTATATATAGCTGTAGAAAGATCCGACAATAAACTACGATTTCTTCTTCACACAATCGCTCGGTGAATTCCGCAGACGGAGCAAATACTCGAGTAGGTATCGTTCTATCTTAGAAGGACACGATGACCACTTCCGGTGTGTACTTGGCCAAGTACTCGGTAGAGCAGATTATTGGAAGTGATGCAGATGTTGCGATTTGGTCGGGTTGCCCGGAGAAGAGACCTGAAATACTTAGGCCGTAACTGGGAAACTGCTGCAAGCTCTGGCTAGAGATAGATGTGTGAGTCTTGGACTACGTGTACCGGATATTCGAGGTTAAGCGTTGGAAGTTTGCGATAAGTGAGGTCACATTGAGTTTGCCAGTCAGTCACTTAAATAATTAGTGGGCAGAGTAGAGTCAGGAATCCGCCTAGACTAACTGTAAGCGGTATATTATATGTATGTAAACATTTAAAGCAGTACTTACAAATCTAGAAATTAGATCCACTTATTTATGCGCAAGTCTACATACCAGGTACACTACATTTTTAGGTGCATAAAAGGACGCTGAGACCGAAGAAGTCAAATCTTGGCATTTCTTTGTACTACAGTAAGGAAGGTACCAGATAGTGTCTGAACCAAGTACCAACTATTGCATATGCAGCTATAGTAGATACACTATGCATTTACTTGGTAGCAAGCTATCAATGGCTGGACTAGGTGTTTTGTAAGTGGGTAACTGCATCCACACTCACTCAAGCTATTGTACAGTATGTAAGTACCTTAGCGGAAGTATCTCTACAGGAAGTATTCAGCCTTTAGTGGCTCCTCGGGCTTGTCGGCAGCCTCGTGGGCTCCTTATTCCATGCATGCTGTTTTAAATCCGGTCGATCACGAAGGTCTCTGAACACATCATTATTATAGAGTACCGGCCAAGTTGATCAATGGGCAAGCCGTTGCCCTTCCTCATAAGAAGGAAGATGGGACCTCTGTAACGTGTTACTTACCTCTAAGCACGTACGTAATGTGTCGCATGTCATCATCCCTTTCTGTTCATTGTCTTGTCTTGTCTTAAAAGAGCCCCTCCATGGCCCGATATACATACATATCTATCCTCGCTTCATACTATCTATACCTGCCTACCTTCCAAGTCACCAAACCATTGAATTCTTGCTCATAAGGAATAATCTTTCGATATATACACGTAGCCGGCCATTCCATTGCTCTTTTCTAATTTTCTTGAACCCGCCTAGCTTATTCGCTACGACACAGGAATTGCGTTACAAGGGAGGGCGACGACTTCCCTAGCCCCGCGTCCCCGGCTGCTGCTACTCCATGACGCGAAAGAAAAGCCACAACTCCAACCGCGACAACGAAGACCAAAGAGGGGATAGATGGACGGTAGCATTCGATGATTCTTTTATCACGATACGATCCACATGGCGAACGCGCGCTTCGGAAATGCCGACCGAGGAGGGAGGCAGATGGCCTCCCCCAGACCCAAGACTCGTGGTAGGTGTGAGAAGTGATGTCGACTCAGAGCGGCTCTATCTAAGTTGCCATTACCCACACTTAAAGCCTCGTTCCAATTGTCCCTGCCACCGTCACCTTCTTGCGCAGTGTCTAACATAACCCCGTTCCTACCTTTCTAGACGCCAAGGATACCCTTTGTCGGAACGTCTTGATTTACGGCCACTGCCGCTACGAGGATCAAGGTTGCGCCTTCAACCACGAGCAACACAAGAACTCGCCCAATTCCAATGACGCGTAAGTCTACACATTCTCTTCATCCACCATCGGCCCCCCTTTGCTCTATTCGGTCCATATCCCCTAGCCTAGCCTGGATTGCTTCACGTTCCACTTCGTGGGGTTTACTCTACTCAAATCCACGAACATATTTCTACACCACGGGAAACAAGCCGAAGGAGGTTACTCTATTTAGCTATACGACCGGCTGGGGAATCAACACGTGATTGTTCGGTATTTTCGCCAACTCCTGGAACTTCTCGGCCGAGTTTATGACCGGCGCGGAAATGGAACAAAAGGAAGGGTTTCAAGAGGAACAGACAGAGGTCTCCCTACCTCGGGCGAGCGTTGAAAATCCGGGATACAGACCTGCCCTACTCGTTACTCCTCGAGATAGACAGGCAGCACCTGTTTCGTCCCGGGCAAGCCCTGGCTGCCGTCTTGAACCCGAGGCTACTCCCGGAAGCGGCGCGGTAGTCCCTTCTCCGGGCATAAAAGCCACGCTGTGTCAGATTTCGTCTGATGATGCCAGTACACCAGCCACCACTTCACCAACCGAGGTGGCAGAAGCTCTCTCAGTACTAGCGGAGAAGGTCGAAGCCGACCAATTGCGGTTCAGATCAGTGTCAGAACGCTTAAGCTCGCTGGAAAAAACAGTCGATTATCTGGTCTCTCCCAACGAAAATGCGCCCCCAAAGATGCTGTCACGCAACTGGTCTGTAACGGGATATACTAACGGACAATATGCCGACAGTTCCAAGAAGTCATTCAATGTTGACTCGCCGTCCTTTACGCCTGCCCAACTTCCCGGGGGCAAAAAGTCAACGTTCTCCACCAATGCTACCCCTTTTACCCCCCGAGGGGCTGCCAGTAGTAAGAAACTGCACGGATCCAGATGATAGTTTGCGCTCACATATTAAATAGCCGCAAACCCTGTCCTGCCGCAGGACACGGGAGCGTCCCTCTTCAAATCAGGTCAATTCTCGGATTTTGCCCCACAGAACTATGACTTGAACACCGGGGTATGTGGGAATAGCCGATGACAATGCATTTACTCAGCTGACGAGCTGTGATGTAGAGCGCAGCCAACGGGTCGGCAGACAGCAGTTCACTTGGCTATGATCCATTTACTATGTCCAACGTCGGCCACACGCTACCCACGACGGCATACAATCCATATGCCGAAGACCACGCTAACATCACAGCCGGTGCGGCACCCTACTACGCAGCCCAGAGTGCATATACAACCCCCCTGCAACCGGTAATGATGCATGATACAGCAAGGAGCTTTACGTGACTCTGACTGATACTAGTTAAACTACCATCTTTACAACCCCATCACGCCTTCGAGAGAAAGCCTGCAGTTGTTTCAGAGACACGTCCAGGAGTTCTTCGTACCGGATAACGTAAGAGAAGAACTTACGAGGAAGTCCGAAGCCGCGAGACAGGTCCTTCCCAGTCAGTCTCACTAGGCCCCGTCGTGGTGAATTATACTGACCCGCGTAGATTCACAGCTGCCCTCTCCATCACACTACCACACTCTCGTCCCCATAGATAACAAGGTTAAGCCTGCGTCCGGCTTCTTCGGTTATATCAGTTGGGTGTATAAGGCCAGTTCTAAGAAGACTGGGAATATATACTGTCTGAGGCGTATCGAAGGTTCGTCTTGCTGCCCCCTCCCTTCGTGGGCCGACTGACAGCAATCTCTGAAGGTTACCGTCTTACGAACGAAGACGCATTTCTAAAGATAATAGGGGCGTGGAAGAAAATTTGTCATCCAAACGTCGTGACGGTGTTCGAAGCCTTCACCACACGAGACTTCAACGACAGTTCTCTCGTATTTGCGCATCATTACCACCCACTCTCAAAGACGCTTGCGGAGCACCATTTCCCTTCTAACCGATATGGACGCGCCCCTCCCGTCCAAGAGAAGGTGTTATGGAGTTACCTCGTGCAGCTTTCTAGCGCCCTTAAAGTCATTCATAATGCGAAGCTTGCCGCCCGTTGCATCGACGTCACGAAGGTGATATTGACGGATAAAAATCGTGTCAGGCTGAGCGCCTGCGCCGTTCTTGACGTACTTCACTTCGAAACTCAGCGGCAAGTCGAAGACTTACAGCAGGAGGACTTTTTCCACCTTGGGAAGCTCATCCTCGGCATCGCAACGAACACACTGCCAAGAAACATCCAGGATGTCTGGGGGTCGCTGGATCAGGTTGGGAGGATCTACAGCCAAGATCTTAAAGACAGGATCTCGTGGCTACTAAGCCCGACACCCCAGACGCCTAGTGCCGCCCTCAATGCGCAACCGAAGACGGCCGAACAGCTGCTGTACGATATGGCGCAGCACACGGCGGATCTTCTCGACGTAGCCTTCAATGCTAACGACGAGAACACAGCATACCTGGCGCGTGAGCTGGAGAACGGCCGGCTGTTCCGGCTCGCGGCCAAGCTAGGCACCATTAACGAGCGGCCCGAGTTTGACGGGGACCCCAACTGGTCGGAGACGGGCGAGCGCTACACGCTCAAGCTGTTCCGCGACTACGTATTCCACCAGGTCGATGCGAACGGCAATCCGGTCATGGACCTCGGCCATATCGTCAGCTGCCTCAACAAACTCGACGTCGGCGTCGACGAGAAGGTCTACCTGACGAGCCGCGACAACCAGACGGGGTTCATCGTCACGTACAAGGAGCTCAAGAAGCAGATCCAGACGGCGTTCGGGGACCTGCTTAAGGGGTCCTCGTCGTCGAAGCAGCAGTCTGGCGGCAGGGCGTATTAGGATGGTGCCCCGACGAAGACGACGTCGACGACTAGGGCGATGGGGAGGGGCCGTGCCGCGGGCGGAAGGGCGGCCTTCTTCACGCCCGACGTCTTCGGAAATCCCAGAGTGGCTGCGCTGTCCGGGTATTCTTCGACGGCGTCGTCTCCCGGATCTGTCGCACCGAGAGGCCAGAGAACCTGGCAGAAAGACAAGAGGAGGAACAGAGCCGGCAATCATTATAGTTGTTGAGTATGCCCGCGAATTGGGGACCTAGCAATGGAAGAACGGTACGAGAACGAACGGAGAAGGGCTATAGAACGAATAATCTCCGGGCTGGTCGGGTTCCCCTCTTAACATATTTTGCTCTGGTCGGACCCGTCCGCCGACCCATCGATCCACCCATTGTCCGCGGAGAGAAGAGGGGTGGAAGTAGGAAGTAGGATAACCGAAAGTAGATGGTGTTCGTGGTAGATAGCAAACAACACACACAGCGAGACACATAAGGAGACATCCAGAACAGCAATACAAAACACAAATCGGCCTCGAGCTTCATACGCACTGCGCTCTAGCGGTGCCTTGATCAGATGCGAGCTAGAAAACTGGTAGACTCCTGTGGGCGTTGCTCCCGGATAACCGTGGTTGGGGGGCACGCTCTGCTGCGCTCGGGACGAGCAAGTATTTGCGCGTAGTTTGCGGTTTGCGTAAGGCGTGATTAGGTATGCTCGGCAGAGTATGCGCTCCGAGATCTCGAATGCTAGATATTACATAGTACGACACTACGGTGGGTGCCGTCCCGCTCTTTGCCAGGCTGCGTCTTAGAGTTGCTAACTCGGGTCGTATAAGCCTTGTTACTAGTTACAGGTGCTAAAAGCTCCTTATCGATGTACTACCAATACCGTAGTACGCCCATTGGCTTTGAGTATACTCATTTTCTGGTGTGGCACCGGTGAAGGGTTAAGAGCATCTTTTCATTTGGAAGCCCGAGACTTAACAGGCTTCAATATAGGGGCTTAAAATCCATAACGCTTAAAGAGCCCCTCTACCTAACCACAATGCTTGTTCCAAATAGGATTGTCTCGGGATCGTCTGTGTCCTTTGCTGACTCCTTTCTCACTTGTGAACTCGTATTGGTTCGAGCATAATCATGACATCGTAGCTCAGTAGGTATACGTAATCGGTGTCATATCTCCTCCTCCACCCTTTCTCTGTGTCTGGCCACAGCTCCGAACCGAACACGCTATGCCAGCCCCATACAACCGTACGCCCGCCGTGTTTCAAACCCTCTCAGAGCATCTGTTCCCTGACGCTTCCCAGGGGCTGGGTCCTCGCCTTGTCCACCATCTCGTCGTCGAGCCCGGGGTTCTTCCTCTGCGACGTCTCCGGGGTCCCGCCCAGCGGCTCGATCCTGGCGGCGCCGACGACCTCGTCCCGCCCGACGGCGCCCTGGACGTCAGCGTGCGGCTGCGGGTGCTGGTACTGCCCCTTGCCGCCGAGGGGGTCGACGCGCGACTTGTCGATGTCGCGGTCCGACCCCGCCGCCCCCCTCGTCGAGGACGGGTCGTGCGGGACGCCCCGCTTCTGCTCCGACTCCAGGGGCTGGATCTTGGCCGCCGAGATGTTCTCGTTGCTTCCGGCTGATCCTCCTCTGTCATTTGGGATTGGTTGGTTAGTCGGTCTGATGCGAAGAAGAAGATGGAAGGGCTTGACG
>QJNU01000896.1:0-24129 GCA_004154915.1 Monosporascus ibericus
ACCCCGTAACAACGTTGTTCCGGGGCTCCCACACTATATATAGAGCTTCCTAGCCACTGCTCTCTAGAGCCTAGATTATCCATGACAATTTACACTTCCCAAACCTTATGCAACCTTCTCTCGCGATCAACCTAACTGTGACAATAAAGGCTGGACTTACTAGTATATCACCGGTAGTACCTTAATTCAAGCCGCAGTGGGGGGCCAAGTGCTTTCTGGTTTATTAAAATGCACAAGGAAATTTCTTGAGATTAAGGGCCATGATTGGATGTTACTTGAAATTCTAGCTAGAAGGTCTCCAGTTCGAATACTAAGAGCTGTAACACGATGCTGACAAATAGGACTTCAAGTTATTCTCCCCCTGAAGATATATCATTACTCTTAACACTGCTATTGAGAACATTCTCTTAAAGAGAGGTTAAGAGGTTGGGCAACCTGACTACATGCATATACTCTGAGCAATGAATCTAATCCCTAGCTGAGATCTTCGGTATGCTGTTAATTATTTTGTATCGAGGAAAGAACGAATCACTGACATTTACCATCCTCCTTCTATCCGTAGTTGCTTTATGTATTTAAGGGAGCCTCGGTCAAACTAATCACGGCATGTATTTAAGCCTTAATAATAAGGTTTATATTCTAATGGCCGTATTCCTTCCAACCATCTCATCGCATCTAGTATCGTTAGCCGAGTAAAGTGCGACTGCACCGAGAAGTTTGAGTTCTCGGTTAGCACCTTCCTGCATGCCGATAGACCCCTTATGGACCCACGCACTATACAGAGAGGTATAGGGAGTAAAGTCTAACCATAACCAATATATTACAAAGTTGAAGCGACGTTTGAGAGTAGATGAACATTACTGACGTAAGCATTCCGAATTTATCAGGCTAAGGCGACCATTCTCCAATATTCTGCGTTGAGCCTTCGCATTGTTTTCCTAGATGAACAATTTGGACCTTAGCTGCCTTGTCTACGCGCTTCTCGTACCTGCCTATTTACCTACCTAGGTATATATTTCTCCTTTATGACGTCTGGCAGCCGCGAACCTCTACCTTACATGCCTTATCTGAACAACGAGCCTGTTCGCGCCTGAAGTAGCTTCAAAATTATTCAGGAAAAGCACTTAATGAAAGGCACTAGTTTTCCTCATATATAAATGTCATACTCCTTCGCCAGAAGCTTTCTTAAGAGAGTCTACGTCTGGGTCCTCCCGAAGAACACTTCTTATCACAATAACAAAAGTCGGTTCGCGCTGAGATCAGCCGACGGATTGGCAGCATAGTCACCACTGGCCGCTATCGTCTGTTCAGCCACGAGGTCTACAAGCGAATTGTGAGTTGAATCAAAAGCCCCAAGAATCATTGTCGGCAGCGACGTTACACCCGCCCCTTTCAACCGTAACATATGGGACCCAATTAACTATCTCACCTCCTCTGCTCCCCATGGTCACTCACTCTTTCACTGTGATCATCGTTGTATTCTAAGCTGCTGGTACATATAATCTAACCGAATATATAGGTTCTCTGCTCGAGTCATCAGAACCGTTCCCCACTCAGACACAGTATCATTTGAGTCATAACAGCTATGGAGAACTCTTCGTCTGTGTCTCCAAGCGCTCCGTCTTCCTTGGACACAGGAACAGTAACTGAAATGAAAATCGACCACAGCGTCGATATGGGAAACAACGAGCCCCACGACACTACTATGGAAGGCAATATGATTTGGTCCCCGAGCTATGTGGACGGCGACATGGATATTGAAATGGACGGAGCAGCAGGACTCTCACTCGACGAAGCGCATCCCCAAGTTGCGACCGAAACTGAAGCGCAGGTGATCGCAGAAGAATCAAACGAGGCAGAAGGACGGCTGGCAGAACGTTTCGATCACGATGTCGAAAATCCAGTTCAGGCCAGATTAGATGACATGGACGAACCCAGCCGAGTCCTGATTGAGCAGTTATTGAATCAGGGGCGAGCCAGCGCCACGCTTGACTGGGGTGCACGGCTTGACATGAACCCCTCCCCGAACCCCGCTGTGGCTCCTGTTATGCCACCTGTTGGAACTCTTGATGTAGCTCAACAGGATATCATGGACGATGATGGAGAGGACCACGATGGTGACGATATTTATGAGCACCACGAAAGCGATGAAGATGACGATCCCAATGCTGATCCCGATCGTTCAACCTCAGATTTCGCCTGGGTAGATAGACGAGACGCTGCCACAGAGACTACTACATGTCCCGCTTGCAGGTTTGAAGTCGCCCCCGATGAGATTGTCTACCTGGTCTGCGGACACCCATGGTGCAAGGATTGCCCGAACAACAATCTTCGGACTTCTCTCAGCAGCCGACAGAGCTATCCTCCGCGCTGTTGCCGTTCTACCCCTAATGGAATCGATTTATCTGCTATCCAGGCTTACCTCGATGAAGATGTTCTATTGCGGTTCATTGATGTAGGCGAAGAGTACGCCAGTAAAGACCCTACATTCTGCTTTGATCCTAAGTGCGGTGCATTCATTCCAATTTCAGACTCTCAAAGCCAACAGAAGACTCACTGGATAACCTGTCAACGCTGCAAGAAGATTACCTGCACCGAGTGTAAAGGAGACGAGGGCCTTCACCCGACGCCAGAACGGCACCCTGACCTAATAAGCAAGGAGGACAGAGAGCTCGCCGAGAGAGAAGGATGGAAGCAATGCCCTAACCGGAAGTGCCGGAAGATGATCGAGCGAACCGAGGGATGTGATCACATGAAATGTGAATGCGGCACACATTTCTGCTACCAGTGTGGACGGCACCTTGACGGCCGCGATGTGACTGAGATGGCCTGCAACTGTCAAGGGCAAAACCCTTGGGTGAACCGAGTAGAGCAGTGGCAGCTCGGTGCGAACCACGAGGGTGAGGATGCTGAGCCGGACTCCGATTCCAATCTGGACTCCGATTCCGACCTGGACTAAATAGGCCATCACTTGGCTATGCTTTTTTCCATCATCTATGCTGCATTGGTTCCGCTTTTGCGAAGTTTTGGAGATCAGCAGGGACCCTACATGAATCTGTATGACGCCCTACATCGGTATTGGTCACCTATCTTCTTATTTGCGCTTAGGAAGGGCTCATTTGCAGAATCAGCATTCCCCGAGGAGAACCTGTGTACCAGTCCAGGAGCACAATTCAATCTAGCTCAGTGGACTTGTTGCCACTTTGTTGTCATCACCCCTCGATCCACTTGCCCCTTTTCTTGGCTGGTTTCTAGGTTCCTCGCAACCCAATCTCAACATAACCGCGGTTGGAGCATCAGCAACCGTGGTAGGCTTGCATCTCTCCACTACGGTTCTGCATTTTGAGAGCCTTGATGACCCTGGATTTGGTGTCTTTCAGTAGACGCGGACGGCAGTCGGTTCTGAAATGGTACCCTTTGTTAACGAAGGAGCAATGATGGCAAGGATTATTCGTATCTGTTCGCAGAGGGAGCCCTAGAATATGGACAGTCCAACATCATCCCATACAGAAGCTGGATTATAGGTACATGAGAACCCAATTCTTCATGTATCTCATGACCTAGGGATCTAAGAATGTGCTTCCGAACTCGGTAACAGTCGGTCTAACAATCCTTGAGACGTGACAAATGAAAAGAATCAGTTCCGAAATAGACGGACAGCCTCATGAGGTCACCTTATGATTCAGGCCAAAATTTTGAGGGACCATATCTGATACCTGTTGCAAGGCCGATCAAGCATAGAGCAATGGATGTTGGTAGCATAATGAATATCGTGGTTAAGGGACATCACCACGCGCCAGTCACATAGCATGCTTTTCATAGATCTAATGCAGATCTCTTCTAGCCTTCAAATCAGATATCTTCTGCTTGACTAGGTGACTTACAATGGCTCACATGCATGATAGGCTAACGTTAAAGGGGGTGGCTTAACGGCCAAATTTCAGCCACAGTTCGCCACAGTCGCCATTTTCTTAGCGGACAGGTGGAAGTTACATACAGTAGGTACATCGTAGTTGTAGATATATAAACTTCGTACCAATACAGGAATAAACCGGGCCAATACCACTCATTCGCTCCATGGACCTCCCGGAAGTCACCCACGAGCCGAAACACTACCCGGACTGCTGTCTAAGCATCTCAAGGGGCCTCCTCGACGTGCTCACAGCCACGTTCAGGACCGCCGCCGAGACCGGCCCTGTGCTCTCGATCGGCAGCGGCAGCGGGCTGCTCGAGGCACTCCTGCAGTCACGGTGGACCGGCAACGCCACTACCGCCGCCACCACCACCAGCGCTGCCGCGTCCCCGAGGATAGAAGGCATCGAGGTCCGCGCCTCCGTCAACAGGTACCTGCCAGCGGCCGCGGTCGGCACGGTGAAGGGCACGTGGGAGGTGTCGCCGCGCGCGCGGTCGGACCCTGCGGTGGCGGCGCTGCTGTTCGCGTATCCGCGCAGCCCGGCCCTCGTGTCGCGGTACCTGCGGGAGGCGGAGGCCGGCGTCGCCGTCTGGCTCGGACACCGGTCTGACTGGCTCGACTTCGAGCCGTGCTTCGCGGGCGCCCCGGGGTTCGACGGCGCCGTGGAGGTCGTCGGCGGGCGCGCTGCTGGCCTCGTCGAGTACGAGATGATGGCTGTCGTGCGGAGGCGGGTGCCATCGGAGAATGAGGAGGGGCGAGGGTTGAGGTAGTGGTGGGGCCAAATTGGGTTAATGGGATCGTCTACTGGAGAACCAGCACGCCTGTCCTTTGCCCTTTTCCCCTATTGAATTCGGTTTCACTGAATCACCAATTCAATTAATATTCGTTTTCAGTTTCATAGCCAGCCGTAAGTTGCAAATAACAGTACATGGGTTTATGAATCTTATTAACAATTAGGTCGAGTATCATCACAGGAGTGCAGAATCACTTTCTTGCTGGAACATATGCTCATAGCCTCGCGTCATGCTGCCATCCAGGCATATCAGCAAGGTCCTTCGCCGGCGCCGCGCGTATAGACTTAAGCGCATCGCCTCCCGGACGCCACCTCCACGCATGAGCCAGGTCCTCGGCCAAGTTGCCCTCTATCAGCTCAACCACGTGTTTGCCGATGTTCGGCAGGAGTTTGAAGGTGTGGCTAGAGCGATCAGTAAAGTTCATTCTCGCGTTGCTGCTAGAGACACTTACCCGCTATCTCCGGTGGCGAGGATGAAGTTCTTCCACTTCGGATGCTCGCAGATGAGCAACGCCGCATCGGCCGTATCTGTGCACCAGCAGAGCGCTCGGTTGAAAAGCCCCTTGTTCTTGAAGCGTGGGAGGAACGTCGAAATGGCTCTGCGGATGGTGACCTCTGATGCGTCGGGATACGTGTCCGTGGGGTGCTTAGCGTGAGATCGAGGTACAGAGACCTTTTTCGGTGAGGAAGCGCCGAAGGGCTGGTGCATCTTGAACCGGGTGAAGCCTGGGAATTCGTCGCAGACCTTGATGATTCCGTGCCTGCATATGATCAGTCTCTGCCGCCATTCAACTCCCACGTGAGATCGGCACGCACTCATTAGGCTCAAAGAAGAAGCCGATGTCGCCGTTATACACCACTGGCGCGTCCTTATACTCAGCCGCTTCCTCGGGCGTCAGCTGTATCATCGCATACACCCAAGCCTGCATCGCCGTTCAGCATCAGCACGAGTTCATCTGTCATGGCAAGGCATTACGCACCTTTGAACAACACTGGTCTTCCAAGTCTACCAACGCCGGACTCCAAGCTCCCGCGGCCAGGACTACTTTGTCCGCATAGTACTTTGTCCCATTTTCCGTTTCAACACCGATACAGGTGGTTCCATCGCCCGCGAAAAGAGGCCGTTTGAAGGACCCAGCACTGCTCAGGGCAGATATTAGCAATGTCAGACGATCCAGATTGATTATGTAGAAGCCACCGCCTCACCTGCCAAATCCGAACTTAACACCCCGCTTTCGCAAGTCTTCTCCTATTGCGTTGATCGCTTTAGCCGCAGCCAGCCATCCACCATCATGGCTAAAAATGGCCTTCCATCCCTATGATGAAGTTACCTTCAGCATAGCAAGCTCTAAGTTTCCAATACATTAACTCACCTTGATTTGATCCCGCTGCAAAAGCGGTGCTTTGGCCAAGATCTCATCCTCGTTATCTAGCCATTCATGGGTCTTCTCAAGGCCAACGCCGACGTCCAGAAGGGATTGGTACTGCCGCTGAAGGGATTCAACCCCCTTTTGCGTATGCTCACAGTCGAGCTGGGTCCGCCGCGTTAGCGCCAAGAAATTAGCCTGGTTCAAGGAAGCAAACCTACCCTACCAGTGTTGTGAAAGAAGGGCTTGAACAACTCGTCGTGTTTCCACATGCCCCGCGCTTCTAAGCTGAGCTGCACGTCAACTTTATTACGTAGGCGGATGCCCATGATCTTGTTCAAGTCATTTCCAGCAGACTGTGCCGAAGGAATGGGATACGTGTCGAGCACGGTGATGTTTGACGGAGTGTATCCAGACCGTACAAGGTGCAAGGCAGTCGACGAGCCCATTGTGCCGCCGCCACCGACGACGATAACCTTCTTCGTTTCCCTAGATGAAGCCATCTTGACGCAACTGTTTGACTTGTTCCTTGGTGCTTGGGTGTTACGTCCTTCAGCCTCGGCCGCCTTTGCCACTTTCTAGGTACCACGTGAGGAAGGGCTTTTTTTAAATACGCCGAATCAGAAATCACCTGAGCACATAGAAGCGAAGTCGCAAGGGGACTCCACAACGATTAGTTACGGAATCGCACGATATCGACTCATCTTCCCCGATATCTTGCGGAGTGGAAGAGCCGCGATCTTTTCGTGTCAAGGTTAACGAGGTGTGATTTGGTAATAGTCGGAGCAAGGGTTCGTCTGTTTGCCGGGACGGGTGGGGGGATGTGGGACACAAGCGCCGGAGATAACGCCCGGTTGACGCCATGTGCCTCTCCCGACTAAAATCTTGACTGAAAGCGGGTTAGCTCCTGCCGTTGCTTAGCATTGACGAATTACGTGCGTTACCTGTGCCTGTGGTGGAACAAAATTCACTTACTCAAGGTATTTTCATCACGAGCTACATATCTAGGTTTTGTAACATCTTAATTGGTGCAAGTCTGAGAGCAGGCTTCAACTTAACGATTCCTGATCAACCATCTATCCGTTACCTTATGCGAGTTGCGCCAAGTCGACCGTTTTCGGAGGCTGGCTTCTTCGACCCCCTTGAGGCTCAAAAGCCACTAAGCTAATGGCGAATAAGCTCTGTGGGCCCAACTGTTATTTTCACCTAAATAGGTTTAGCAGCTCGGCACGATGGATCACTCCCGCTAGGTATTTCGCCAGGACGGGGCCAGTTGGTAGCGAGGCCGGTGAGGTTCACGAAAACACTTATCAGAAGCTGTTATTACTTCCTATGTAAGTTTAACCCGTCTAGGTTCCCTGCTCTTCGTACCGACGGTGTGGTCCCAGTGGTCCACCCCAAATGAAAGTTAACTGAGCCCAATTATACCTTATTTTCTTTGGCAAGACCAAGCAAAAGGGCATCCAAGGATCGCCTGGTAGGCTAGATGGCTCTTTGTATCTTCATTATCGGGCCACCATAGGATCTATGGGGCCCCGGGTTATATCGCATTTATTACCTAAAAGAATGTTACCCCAGCTTCAGGGAACCCTGCCACGGTTATCACTCCCTGGGCATCTAAGTTAGCCATCCATAGATAAGCAGACTTCAGCTAAGGGGGGTAATGCTAGCTCCGCGATATAGAGTCACACTAGATCTCCCCGGAATACGTATATATCTTGATGGACGGCCGTGTACCGCATTCTTCCATCTCTTCAGCTTTCAGTTTCTCGAGGCTTTGTTCCTGTGCAAGGTTTTGACCAGCAGCGTCCAAGCAAAGCTCCCAACTATGTCTAAGCTCGATACTGCTCCTCCCAACACCCATGCGGGTGGAGATGATGACGCCCTACGAACCCATGGCTCGTTGCCGATGAATCCGGGCGTAGAGGGTGATGAGAGGGTTGATATGGATAATTACCGAAATTCAGTCCCGCTCTGGAAGAGGATACACCAGCACAGCTTGACGCAGATGCTGTTGATGAGCGTACAAGCATTCTGTGGGCCAGCTATGGCGGATGCCATTGCGGGTGAGTGATGCAACTTCGGGGAGTGGCTGACCGTCCTGATCTCAGGGAGGCACGGCTGATGTCTTCTTAGGCCTGGGCGGTGGTGGTCTTGCAACACCTCAGACATCCAACGTAGCGTACGTTACAGCAACCCAGCTGGTAGATTACAGGCCGTTACTGATTCAAAGTCCTTCGCAGAACTGCTATCAACTATGCCATGCTTGCTCTTGGTAGGCATTTACGCCTCACGCCTTATTCGTCACGAGTGCTAACTTGCACGTCAGTCTGTTTCTTTGGAGGTCCGATCGTGAATAAACTCGGAACCAAGTGGGCTTTGGTTCTCGGTGCTATATCGTTCCCTATCCGTGGCTCATCTTACTACTGCAATAGCAAGTTCGGGACGCAATGGGTCTGTATTCCACTCTCGATGCCTCAGATCCGGTTTCAATGTCCGCCATAAGTCCTGCTGAGAGGCGTACTGACACTCGGTTTACTTACAGTACCTTATCTTCGGCGGTTTCGTCACGGGCATCGGTACTGGATGTTGGTACGTTGCGGAGTCCGGAACCATCATGTCGCTTGCCCCGTCCGGCGCACGTGGAAAGTATCTGGCCCTTTGGATTGTCGCCCGTAACCTCGGACAACTCGTTGGAGGAGGACTTAAGTAAGTTTCCTAGCCATTGGTTGGATTCCGGACTCGAGTGCTGATAGCAGCGCTTCACAAGCTTGGCGAAGAACCACGAGAAGGGTGCTGTCGGCGGAGTTACCCCAGACACTTATATCGCTTTCTTGATTATAGAAGCTTTGGCGTAAGTACCCATCCAGGCGTTCAGTTTGGGCTGCCGCGTACTAACTGGCCAAGTCTGCCTTTTGCATTCCTCATCTCGCCGCTAGAGAGTGTCGTCCGATCCGATGGAACGAGAATTCTGGTTTCGGAAAAGCTTGGCACCAAGGCCGAATTGAAGCTCGTCAAGGTTACCATGACTTCTAAACTCATCTTGCTCTCGGCTATCTGGGCCATCTGGTCATTCTTCTATAGGTAAGTTCGCCACCGAATTCTTTACCATGCTGGAGCAGCTAGGCTAACTGATGGAAAGCGGTTCTTGGTCTACCTATCTCGGCATGTACTTCTCTGTTCGCGCCCGTGCTTTATCTTCCCTCGTCTCGCCATTCTTCTGCATGTAAGTCAGATCGGATAATATTTCCCGACCCAACCGCCACATTGCTAAAGAGCTTAGTGTCGGGTGTTTCGGCCTTGGCCTCATCCTCGACTTAAGGGGGTTCAGCCAGCGACGAAGAGCTCAGCTTGGCCTATTCACGGTCGTCATACTCAACCTGGGCGTCTACATTTGGTCCATCATCATGCAAGCCAGATTCAACGCCTCGCACCCGGGTAAGGTCGACTGGGACGAGTCGTTGTACCCCACGGCATTCCTGCCGTATTTCTTCGTCCAGACGACGGGCCCCCTGTCCCAATCATACATGTACTGGCTACTCTCTTCTTTCGCTACGGATGCACAGGGTAAGAACCGACGGAGACAAATGTGATTCAGGCCATGTACACTGATACGGAATAGCAAATGTTCGTAACGGCGCCGCTTTCCGCTGTCTCGAAGCCGTTGGCCAGGCAATTTCCTACGGCATGAACACCCAAACAAAGGCTAATCCGCTCATTGGCTTGTAAGTCCATGCGCGCGTTCTATGGCTTTCAAAGATGAGCTGACAGACCTTCCCAGCTGCGTGACCTTTGGCCTTATGGCAGCTAGCCTGGCGCCAATGATTATCTTAGTCAACTCTACGCCAGATCATATACCGGCTGACGTTATCCTTGAAGGGCAGGAGGAAGAGCGGAAGGCAAAGGTTGCCGATATCGAGACGAAGGTGTAAGTAACCAACGAGAGAAGAGACATTTGGGCAATACCTCCTAAACCGGAGTCTCAAGCTACGGGCTGTCCGGCTATATCCTGTAATACCCAGGTATAGAGATGATGAATGCAATGGTTCAACGATGATACGCTAGCAGCAAAAGTACATCCCCTCCCGGGATACACACCAAGCTAGTTAAGTGAGATGAAGATATGAAGCGATTAAGAACCCAATTTCCCGACTTCCGAAGTCGGTACACGTGGATTATCAGAAGATTCTCACCTTTCAAAGAGCTTCTGAGATGTTATAAGATGTATTTCCGTCCGCTTGAGCACTGTTTCGCCTTATCATTTATCCTAGGATATGGGAGATGATGGGTCCTTGGTCTCTTCATTCTCTAGGCACGCTTTTTTAAGGGGGCTTGCACATGCTTCTGTTGGAATAGGGGTTGAAATAGGGTAAAAAGACCCACACCTCTGTTATACAGTCTGCAAGACCTCGAGATTGATCACTTAGAGGAAAAGAACTCTGACAGTATCCAGTCTATCCTGACACATGTTCTCACCACTATCCAGAGACGACCGGCTCAAGATTTAACAAGAAAGTCACTGCATCAGGAGCCGTATATGACAGTACTAGTGTCGCATGCTGATGGCTGCGAATAAAATATTAAAAGTCTAAGAGTGTTAAGGTGAAGCTAGTGTCAGTAGGGGCATAATATGTGGTCGATGGATCATACCGCACCTTCATGTAGGTACACGTTCTTTTGATATTCAGTGAGAAGCAGTATCGCCAGCATTAGCGCCTCAGACGATATTGTTTTGCCCATGAGAATCTTAGCCGGTGATTCCAAGCAACAGAGATACTATTCAAGACTATTCGATTCTTCCATCTACTAGCACTATCCCTTCAAATACCTTCTGAGAAACTTCAACGTCTTTGGTTATCGATACCTGCATGGTGGTCACGGGTTTCCTGAAGCTGTCGAATGTCCTTAACTCTGTCGCGGGCCAGCTACGCAGTATTTCTTGGTCCTCTGCATACGGCAGGTGGCAAGTGGCAGCTCGTTGACGCGCTCGTAGAATCTATCGCAATTCTCCTCGCCCGTCTTCGGCCTCTTAATATGTGGCGCCTCCTGTTCCGTCCCACTCATATGTACGGACAGACGTCTAGTATAACTTTCCAGGCAAGCGCAGGATTGTATCCCAGGTGACCCCTTTTCACCAAGCCCTCACCCGTGCCAGGCAATACACCATTGTGTCAGGTGCCTCGAAAGAGCTGACCATGCCTTTCGTTTCCAAAGCCTCGTCGATGACCCCGTAATGCGGATCCTTCGCTAGTCGGATTACAGCTCGACATTCCATTTCTGCCTCTGCACGCGAATGCGCCAAAGCTAGGTCCGTTCTGTATGGTCAAGAAGCTCCTCTCTGGCGACTGATCACGCGCCGGTGTTGGATAGGACCTTCCGGACGACTGCTTTCGGATCACCGAAGGATATATGCGGCAGCACACCATCCGTCAAGAGTGGAGGCTCAATCTAAAACAAGTCAGGGACGGGTAGGGGGGTAAAAGGTGATGACTACTTACTCCAGTCCGACTAGACGAACCACCGATGCTTTATGAGAGGCCGATTTGACTCTCTGTCTTGATTCAGTGGTGCGACGACATCTACTTTGCTATGAATTCTCTTGTGGCCGCCCTCTATATTGAATAAGTCGGTGAACGAGAGAACGCCCGCTGCGAAGGAATTGGGTCTGAGGTAGGTTAAATCTTGTGAGATGTCGTTTACCTGGCGACGACGCGTCCGGTCTCTTGTACGCGCCAAGATTAGGGTGCCAGCAGGGATCGTTCGACCTTGCGTCGACTGCCTGTTCCGTGACGAGGCCAATTTTATGACCATTGGTAAGTCAGTCCAATCCAAACGAGACCTCTAGCCAAGACTTACATGCGCCCTTGCAGAGCCTGCCGAGCACTCTCCACCGCTCAAGCATTGGCTGCTGATCGTCCTCGCATTACAGCCATTTCACTTGATGCCAGGTCTCGTGAATTGGAAGGCATCATCGCTGAGCAGGACCTTGATATCCCACTTGTGTCTTTCATATACCACGCAGATGTTAATCCTCAGCCATCAAAGGCAAGACGCAGGTTGTTAGCACAAGCTATTTCTCGCCCGCCATCAAGGAGCTCGACGGCGCGGCCAAGGAAGCAGTTATTACGGTGCTGAATGAAGTTTGCGTCGACCCCTGGGTGGACCACCTTTATGCCATCAAGGTGATCGGAGAAGTGAATGAGAAGGGCGGGAAGGTACTAGTTAAACATATTTCTAGAAGAGCGGTGTCCGTCTAGCTGACATAAGTTATAGGTCCAGGAGTTCTATTCCTATTGCTGTGGGCTGGGGCAGCGGACAATCCGTTCAAATTCAAAGTCAGCAGAGATAGCATTTACTGCATGACAAGTAGCTCAAGCTAAGCCTGGAATTAAGTTTCATGATCGCCACGCGACGCCCTGCTCTCTCAGCACAACTCAGTCATCTTTCTTAAAGGCGGAAAAAGTTGTGGAAATCCCGAATGACAAGGTAATAGCCAGCGCTATCCCCTACTACGTCATGGACGAGTACTCCTACCTGGCCTGCCCCAACCGGAACTCGGTTCTATCCCCCGAGTTTTACCAAATTCCGGAAGTCCAGACCGTCATTCGGGGCTCACTGAGATATGATGGCAACCTTCAATTGGTCAAGGCCTTGATTGATGTGGGATGGCTAGATGTCGAAGCCAAAGACTGGCTGTCACCCCGTTAGGTGAGCCCAAGTTCAACAGGAGCCAATATCGGCAAGTCCCAACTCTGAGCATGATCTCCTTGCAAAGGTGTATGAGTACTGGAGTTTTAAAATTTCCGAAGACTGGAACAGTGTTATCGCAGGGCTGAAATGGATTGGCCTGTTCTCGGATGCACCGGCGCCAGTGAGGGGCAACTTGCTAGACACACTCTCCGCGCATCTAGATGAAGTGTGCAAATTTCAACCGGGAGGGCGAGACCTGATTATGCTTCAGCATAAATTCGTCGTAGAATTGCAGGATGGTAAGAAAGTAAGCAACCTAAATAATATAAGGAAATGATCGCGTCCACACTGGAACTGCTCGGTGACGCTTCAGGCTACTCGGCAATGTCCAAGTCTGTCGGTGTCATATGCGGAATTGCAACTCAAATGCTGCTCGATAGAAATCCCGCTATCCGCAAACCCGGCGTGGTGGCGCGATATGCTAGAGAAATGTCCGATGTCTTGCGGGAGAAGGTCGAGGCACATGGCATCACTTGTTGAAAGGGTTATCTTACGGGATAAGGCCTTCACTTCCTTCGCAAGCTAACGCAGAGAGACGACTCAAGTGATTGTATCTACCGCTATCTACTTTTTAGATGTGCATGTGTACTATATACGAAAGTGCTTACTACCTAGTAGCAGTAGCTGGGATGGTAACGAGTTAGTAGACAGCGGTACTCAGGTCACTCCACTAACCGCGACTGACGGGGTGGGACCTCTTCTAACTATACGGTCATAATAGATTAGTATGCGGCGCTACGTTGGGATAATTTGCAATGTTAACAAAGTTCTTGCTTCTTATACTGGCTTTAACCAGTTTGCGCTTCCAGGGGTATGTTATGGTTGGCAGGTAGTGTCGAGACTCTTTATATAGCGCTACTGTAAGTACCTAAGCAGGCCAATCCAAATAAGTCGTGCTCATCAGAAACTTACGTATACGTAGTCAAAAGACTTGACTGTACAATTTAAGAATATCAAGCAGTGAAGATGTAACCTCAAAATCCTCGCTGAATTTCTCTAAACTGGGTGTATATAGTTGCGGAGATTTTGAATGTTGTGCTTTCCCAGTTCGAGTTGCAAGATCAAGTGACCCATACAGTACATAAGTCAGATGATGTCATCCCGCCGCCGGTTCTGTGATCCGATTGAACCTCCCCACACCCACACCCGTACCTTTGAACCTCACATCCGACAAAGCTATACCACGCTACTAGCTCTAAACGCTGCTGCATATCCCATCCAGCATGCGGCTCTCAACTCTCGCGTATTTCCAAATCCTCATAGCGACAGCATCAGCACAACTGGTCGCCGCTCCGTTCGGACTAGCGCTCGCACCGCACAATCATCCACAGCAGCCCCTCATGGCGCCAGAGCAGCAAGGCAGCGATTCGAAGCAGCCCCAGCCCCCGCCCCAGCCCCAGGTGCAGCAGCCGGGCGTGATGCTGTCGGACGTGATGGGCCGCGACCGCAGCATGAACGTGTTCGCGGGGTTCGCGCGGGATAGCGAGGCGGTGGCGCGGCGCCTCGACGACGCGGCGCGCAACAGCACCGTGCTGGCGCCGCTCAACTCGGCCATCGACGGCCTGCCGCGCAAGCCGTGGGAAGACCCGGGCGAGTACCGGGCGCTGGGCGCCGACGCGTACGAGGGCGACGACGGCCGCGACAGGGCCCGCAGGAACCTGCGCCGGTTCGTCGAGGCGCACGTCGTGCCCGCCAGCCCATGGCCCGAGGGCGAGAAGAGGAGGACGCTCTTGGAGGGCGATCGCGATATCTGGTGGGAGACGAGGGACGGTGTCAGGGTGGTAAGCTGATTAATGGGCATCATGGATTTGTGGTTGCTGACGCTTTCCAGATCCAACCCGACAACATTGACGTTGCGAGCATTGCTAGTCGGGTCGGCAATGGCGAGGTGTGGATTTTGAAGGGTGTCCGGAACTACGCTTGATCGGCCTATGTTTACCCAGTTTCGGTATTTTCTTTAATTCGATGGGGTTTCTTTCTCACTACGGCTTGGTCTTCTAGATTCGGGCGGATTGCAGGCATACGGAATGGTACAATGGCGTTTAGGCAACCACGCAGTGCCTGAATCTCTTTATGCCGCTCGTACTTAACATATGGTTAGGTTAAAATAACTGAGATGGAAGGGATCTTGAGATATTTGGATGTACGATTCAAGGACGCCACATTTACAAGGTCATTCACAATCTCCAGACTCGAGCAAGCAAGCACATTACTCGTTAATTTATCCTTCTAAAACCCCTATCATCGCCATAATCATGACCTTAACAAACTCCTGTTCTCATCGGACTCGTCCAGTTGTACCTTAACGCCCTTCGCCTGTCGCTTCTTCTCATCCAGGCCCCCGATAGCATCGAACCGGGCCCTAACATCGTCGTCAAGGCCGTGGAAGAGCATGGCCAAGGCGCTGCTCTTCCAAGGCTCCGTCTCCGACCGCCTCGTCTGGTGGATAGCCAGCGCCAGGAACAGGGCCGTGGCGACGACGACCACGATGGGCAGGACGGCGAAGCCCCAGCGCACGTGGACGTACGACTGCTGGGAGACGGCGCGGCCGGGGACCGGCGCGGCGCCGAGGAAGCTGCGGAACGCGACCGTCATGGACGTCGCCATGTCGGCCATGAGCATGTCGAGCCCGCCGGCGTACTCGTAGTAGTTCCAGTAGAAGGCGGTGACAACGTCAGAGTCGAAGAAGGTCTCGCCGCTCGAGATGCCCACCGTCAGGTTCACCACGACCGTGCTGTCGGTCACGGTGCGGTTGAAGTCGGCCGCCGACCGCACGGCCGAGCCGTTGGCGAACAGCGTCGCGAACCACCCCCGCATGCTGAGCATCGCCTCGATGCCCAGGAGGTAGGCCGTCGAGTTGTCCGAGGAGCCCGTGAAGTAGACGCTGTTGTCCTTACCGCCGTCCCCCGAGTCTCGGATATCGACCACCGTGTTGTTCAGCTCGGCGCGCACGACCTTCTCAGCCAGGACGCCGTTCGCCACCGTCGTCTCAAGCGTCTGGAGGCAGGCCGACAGCGAGCACTCCCTCGCCCAGGGCATTAATTCTCCGGCGCGGCCGTCCTGGGCCTCGGTGCCCATGAATATCAGTTTCATGATCGTGGCATGGGGCATGTCGCCCCTCGCCGCCGGGATGTAGGAGGTCATGCTGAACACCTCGAGGCCGCTGGTCAACCTTGCGCCCTGAGGCACTTGCCATCCGCAGTCATCGTCGTCGGCCGCGCCGGGCGCGCAGTATTGCCTCATGTACTCCGTGAGGCTGTGGCACTCGGAGCAGACTCCCAGTGTCTCGTACGGATCCCATGTGCAGTTGCCGCTCTGGCACTCGAAGGCGAGAGCCGCTCCTGGTCTGCCGTTCTCCGCGAAGAGGCCGTTGTACACGGCGGACTTGAGAGGCAATATAGGGACGAACCCCGCTAGACTCCAGTTAGCTTGCTTTGTATTTGAGACTTTCGGACAACTAACTTTCGGATGTGTTCCCCGGCAGGGCTCCCATGTAGTTCAGTGCCCGGTTAACGCTCGCCCCCTCGAGGTTCTCTATGGTTCTTGTTTGATACGT
Organism: Monosporascus ibericus; assembly: GCA_004154915.1. Taxonomy (NCBI): domain Eukaryota; kingdom Fungi; phylum Ascomycota; class Sordariomycetes; order Xylariales; genus Monosporascus; species Monosporascus ibericus. The sequence goes on from QJNU01000896.1 coordinate 16,380, forward strand.
TACGACTTGCTGCGCAAAGGGACCAAGGCCGAGGGCTACTATCGCTATGACAGCGCCGAACGACCCGAGAAAGCTAAGATGGCACAGTTTTCAGCAATGTATCTCCAATGCACGATGTCAGGACGCTTACCCTCCCCTAGCAGAGGTAAGGAGTCTTGCGGCACCCCAGGTGCCACGGCTGGCGTCGTCGAAGGCCTCCATGTCCGTTAGGGGGGCCCGCGATTCCTTGAAGCGGATCCACTTCAGCTGGCTGAGCCCGTTATCCAGGGAAATTGCCATCGTCGCCGTCGTGACCGTGGCCAGCAGCGCGATGAGGGCGTTGAGCGTGATGTAGTACGGCCAGTCCGGCAGCGCCTGTCCGTTGAAGCGCGCCAGCACCCCCAGTATGGAGCCCACGGCCCCGAGCGCGATAGCGATCGTCACGATCTCCAGGGTCCACGACCCGCCGCCGCCGCGGCTGCTGGACCTCGACAGACTCTTCTCTGTCTTCGGGGAAGACGTGGCCGGGAACTTCTCGTGCGCCTTCGCCGTCGATATGGTGCTGTCGCTCCATCCCCGCTGGTGAGACGGGATAAAAAGTTGTTCGCCGGGATAGGTCCAGTACGGGCTCACTTCCTGGGGCTCCACCTCCGGCGACGGCTTTTGTCCGCCAGGCGTGGGAATGAACTGTGTGTTCGGGGAGGGGCCATAATGCTCCTGTTGTTCCCAGGGTCCTTGATCAGGGCCTTGGAAGTTGGACGAGGCTGGATGGATCCCTAGGCCCTGATCGGGGACAGGAGCATAAGCCATGATTGATTACCTTGTTTGATAATAGGACTGTCTGTCTGCCAGTGCGGAGGAATGGCGTAGCCCGCGACAGTGTCTCAGATCGGCTACGAAACATAGCATCGCGAGGGCGTTTTGTGTCATCAAATATACATTTCCATCAGCGAGTATTATAGGGCTTCTATGACTTATCCCGTATGCATAGTGCCCGAGGCTACATATCGGTGTTGGTCGACAGCGCGACCCCCAACTAACCAGCTCCATGAGCTGCATGTAGTCGGAGCTCATAATCTGAGTAGACCTGCACCTTGCCCCACGGAACAATTATCCGCGTTGGAAAGGCGGAGTCGAGGTGCAGATAGTCTGCAGTAGATAACAATTTCCATGGGTACCCATGCTTTTTTGACCACCCTTGATGCCGGGCACAACCAACATGCACCAGTCCGACCACTCAGAGACTCCAAGAGGGTTGCACCTTCCGGTGTGCGAAGCGCGGCCTTTGGCCTACCTGGCCGAGTTCTCCCGCGAAGAACAGGGTCGCAGTTCCATTTGGCTGCATGAATGCCCACGGCCGAGATCAAGGAAGTCCAAGATAAGAAGCGGATGGGTGGTGGGTATCATGAGCTCAAGATGAGGCTTCATCCCCGGCTGTGGCGCTTTTGGAAGACTCGAAAGTCTAAGTAGTTCTAGATGGGGAGGATCACAGCTAGGTAAAGAGCGATTCTGGGAGAGTTCCCGGTCTTGAGGCGGCGTAGGTCAATAACTGGCTGCCTAGCTAAATCCCACATGCGGAGATGTAGTAGTATGGATTCATGGCTATCTAAGCTTCTCGGGCAATGTGATAGTGCCGTATCTAGGCATGTCGGTAGAGAGCCGGTAAGCCGCAATCGTGGGTAGCATTGGTTCTGGGGGCTGTGTTGGTCGCGAAGTACAAGTACATGGGCGGATTCGATATCGTTTATTGGCCGGCTAATTATAAACCAACAGTTGCTCGGGTGTTTTCCAGAACTCAAGCTTCCGTGGTGAGATCTGGATATAGTACCGGTTGCATGAGCCCATCCGTGTTTGGTTGCATCACAGATGCTAGGAGAGGAAAAGCATGCCGTCAACGTCCGAATGGCCATGCGATATGTATTATATTTAGAAACTATAGTACGCTTGTTGTAGGTTCATAATCAAAAGGGTATCTGCTGCATGGGAAGGCTCCTCAAATCGAGATGCATATGTCAAGCTCGTTGAACGATGAACGGTATACCCCCGAGTCAGACCAAGCCCGAGTTATCGTTGGGAAGCCCAGCGTCAGGGGTATCAATAAGTTCGAAACAAAGAACCAATTTTACCCAGCGGACTTTTCCAAGCAGCTCTAGGCATTACCGTTATCATACAATCGATCGCCATTCATGAATCATTCGGTTCATGTTCCGGATGACCGACGTCCTCGTTAGGATTCTGTCTCTCCGGCCTGCTGGGTCGGAACCCTAGCCTCTGCAGGAACCTGGCAGTTGCCTTGTTCTCCGCGCGGGCGACTTCTTCCTCCTCCCTCTGCTTCTCCAGGACATCGCGTTCCCTAGCGGCGCTCTCGCTCTTGTCCTTCAGCGCCTCCTCCCGCTCGGCGGCCTCTTCCGGGTGCAGCACTTTTAGTTTCCGATGGGATAGTCTCTCGACCAGCTCCTTGCCCTTCTTCTTCGTCTTTACGTACGTCTCGAGCCCCACGAGCACGGCATAGGACTTGCTGATGCTCACGTGGCTCATGTCGACCCCCGCGTCCTCTAGATTGTGCACGAAGGCACGGAAATTGGAGGCCGGCGGGCGGTAGTGGCCCGACAGGGGCGAGAGGCTGGTCAGGCGACCGTCCTTTATCTTGATGAGGCCCGCCGCGGAGATCCGCGAGCCGTGTAGGAACGAACTGTGCTGGAATGTGCCGCTGTTTTTCATGCCGACGTAAAGACGGAACGACGTGTCCGCGACGAAAATCCACGTATTCTTGCGCACCGACATGCGTAGCAACTTGTCGAAGATGGTGGCGGCCGACACGTGCCGTATTTTCTTCACGCCCTTCGCTTCATGTAATTCCGTATTTGCGTACTTCGCGGCCATGGCAGCTTCGAGCCTGGACTCGCGGGAGGAGGCCGAAGCCGAGTCAGTACTTGAGTGATCATGAGGCTCCGGGTGTGCGTCTCGACTCGGCTTGGACTGCACGTGGGTTTCGACATCAGGAGCAAATGCTGGCGTCGGATCATCCACTGGAACAATGCCATGGATGCTGTCCTTCCACTCCTCCGTCGTATCAATTCGAACGCCGTTCTTTGCCCAGACTAATCGTCCTTCTCCGTCCACGCTAACCAGGTAGTATTGCCTTTCTTCTCGGCTGAGATACCGGACTTGCTCCCGATCTAGCCGTTCTCTCGGGCAGGCTGCCAGGTCTAGGTTCCTGCCCTCTCCATAGTCCAACCAGTAGAAGAAATTCTCCTTGGTGTCAGATCTTTTCCATTCTTCATGGTAGGTGCGGAGATTTGATCCATAGCGATGCTTGACGTCGACCATCTCAAGGAAATATTGCAGCCCCATCATCCTTGCATGCGCCTTTCTCTTCTCCTTAGCCTTCGACCTCTCCTCTTTCTGCACTGGTGTCAACGCATCAAAATCTTCGTCCTCGGAAGATGACTCTGAACTACACTTAGCCGAATGTGAAGAATCCTCATCTGCGCCAGCACGCCGCGCGATCATGGCTGCCTTGCTCCACTTTTGTCTTGCGGCCGCTCTACTGGTGTTCACGCTCCCGCTTCCGAGGCTAGACATTGTTTCACTTCTAGCCCGGGGTTTAGTCATCTCGCGCCACTGTGCATCCCTGATGGCATACGACCACCTGGTGCTCGCGGTAAGTCTGTGTCCTTGCATCTCGCGCCGTGTGCGATACCCTCGGTAGTTCTTCTGGATCACCGTGGCCGCTTTCGACCTGATAACCTCACTATCGGCACCTCTCTCTGGCTTATCTGCAGAGTTATCCGTGCCCTCGGAATGTCGATGGCTGAGAGTTGACCGACGAGGGTGATGTTCCTCATCAGCTTTGATCGCCATGAAGTCCCTCCGGGCTTCCGTACTCTGCCGCGAATTGATCCTGTTCTGCCGCTGTAGCTCGTGATCGCGGTGCCTGTGTTCCTTCTCGCGCTCCTCTTGCACCCTAACGAGGCGCGCGAACTCCGCGCTAGACGGAGGCTGCAACGAATCCAGATACTCCTGATGACTGCGATGGGAGAAGTTCGTGTCGAGGGAGGCCCGGGATTTCACGTGTGAGCCGGGAGAGGTAGGTGGGGTGATGGGCGGAGACCGAGCGGTTACTTGATGGGGCGGGCTCGGTGACGATAATCGCCTTGGCGGTAGCGTCAGTGACGGCGTTAGGCTAGATGTCGGCGTTACCGCTGCCGGGATAATTGGGTCTAGAGCGTTTTGGGGTGGTGCGGCCGGTTGTTCGGCCATTTTCTCTCCCGCTGGATATAGAGACGAGACATCACATCGGGCTATAAGTTACGTGTATGTGTCTGTATATGCTTTCGAAGCATCGTAATAGCCCCGTCTGGCTTATCAGGTAAGGTCTTATGTCGGATCATTAAAGACAAAGGCATGCATCGGTTTTCGAATCCGCCCGGAGATCGATAAGTAAGCAAAGAGCCTAGTCACAGCTCGAGACAGTCGTAAGAATTCGTGTTCGGCCAGTTCAAGCTCAAATGGTGGTACAAATCTCGTGAATTTTGGAACCCTAGGTAGGCAATAATAGCCCGCGCAGTCTGGGCTTATATGGAGCACAAGCACCATAGGGTATATAGTAGATAGCTACGTACATAACATACTGTACTGGCAGGATTTAGACGAGCTTTCCCTGTGCCTACGAACTGCAAGCCCAAGGTGTGACGTAACTAATAGTAGAGGCTGATGCTATTGTTGGTGAGTCAACTGTCTTGTCATGGCAGTTCTTACAAAGCACCCCTCCTACAAGCAAGACAATTAGTGGAGGGAAAGGTGGGTTCTATAGCAAAGAAAGGGAGATCCGAAGGCAGAGAAGGCCTTAGCTCTTGCGAAACCCCTAAAAGTTGAGACCCAATGCCGGATGTGGTTTGGATGCTGCATATCGTTCCCGAGTTGCCTGCCAACCAGTCTTGATAAAAGACAGGACCTCGGAGCCACGAAAGAGCCGACTTTCCGATAACAGTTTAGTATTACCTACCTAGGTACCTGTAGGACCGTGGGGGGGGTGCCTACCTCGTATATCCAAGTAGCTTACGCGTCATTGTCCTTGACATTTGGAAGTCTGGGTTAGCAATTACCTGTAAGTCTTTGAACATACTCTCCTTTAGATCAGCTCGAGCGTCCTGGTAGATTTTAAACAAGCTTTTTTTCTTGGGTGTATGAACAGCAAAGAAGTGGCACATTGGGACGGCCTAGATATATAGCTATACATAGGTAGCTGCCTAATGTATGTAGATAAGTTCAGGCGGCCGTGGGGTTCAAACATGGGCTGGCTGGGTGCTGCCGACATGTACTGTACTGTGGTTTATAGGGTAAGTGACTCTGAAATGAGAGCGTATTGCTACAGTACCAGAAGTCAATTAGCACTCGTAGTAAATCTGGGGCTCATGAAATACAGTGAAGACAACACTGTATGGGGCTGCTTTTGTACGGTCAATTGATTACAGATCAGGGCAAAAACTTTCAACACTGCTCACCCGCGAACTCATCTTAAAGACATCTGAACCAACTATACATCTCACGTTGTGATACTCAATCGGCCTTATCAGAAGCAGCAAGTTGAAACATTCCTTAGTAAGCGCCTACTGTATGACCCTCAAGATGATCATTATGTCATTTGGCGGCTACTTCGCGACGAGTTGAAGCGAATCAGCACTCATGCGCATCGCAGCACCGTCCACAGCAGCGCCCACTGCAGAACCCGTAACCACACCGTGCCCGCTTCAATCCGCACACGGTCGCCTCCCCTGCTTTGCCCGCTAACGGTTATGCCGGTACAGGCAGCGGTAATGATAATAGCATTGGTCGCACTGGACCTGGACATGGACAGAAGATCGCGACACATAACAACAACAATATGACCAGGACGCGCACCGTCAGCTCGCACCCGAGCCAGAGCCGTCTCCAACAACCCAATCTCAATTCCGGTCGGATGAAGCGTCCCCTCGACCCCATCGACTCGAATTATGACGCTCTGAGGTCGAAAAGGCCTCGAATAGCAGTCGAACTTCTGGCAAGGCCCAAGACTCTCCCGAAAACGATCGCTGTGCAACCAACCCAAATCCCCACGAGGGTGCATCAGCAGCAGCAGCAGCAGCAGCAGCAGCAAAAGCCGACCGTAGCGAAACCTGAGAACCCCCTCGTATCCCCCCCATCACCTCCATCGCCGCCACCACCACGTCCACCTCAGAACTTCCAACAAAAACAGGCTAAGACAACTCTCAATACGGCTGCAAACTCTCAATCGACCCTTACGAAACATCAATCGAAACTCAAGAATGGCATCAAACACGAGTTGGACAGATTACAACCAAGTGCAGCCGACGCCAGCTCTGCAACGGCGCAATCCGGTCGGAAGCTGCGTTCCCAGGAGGCCACTCGCTTCAAGAGTGAATTGTCGGCATATTTTCCCGATTATGATGAAGTAATCGGCAATGATCCCAAAGAACAGCGTAAGTGCTTGATGTCCGAAGTCATATTTTTATTTTATTTTATCTTATTTTTCATTTTTCATTGCACCTCCTGTTCTACCGCAGTAGTCCTCTCACTTGAGTCGTTCATCGTCCCTTGCACCTCGGTTCGAAATAGGCAATTCTCACACTGTGTAGACATCCTCAATCTTGATACCCCTATTATCGTTATCGATACCGACATCCGCTTTCCCCAGGATGACCGACCTCCGCCTCCGCCTCCGCCTCCGCCTCCAGATGCGGAGTTGCGTCGTCCTGTCCAACCACCCCACTCTTCTCTGAAAACGAGCGCACAAGGCCCTATATCAACACCTGTACGACACTATGGCCACAATCTGTTTACCGAGCTGTCCGACTCTCAGCGAATCGATTTCGCCTTCCTCGAAGCAAGATACAAAGGCAACAACGTTGATGATCCCTTACCGGACTCCTGTTTCCAACCCGCTCACAAGAAAGCCGAGAGGCTCGAGAAGTCGATCCGAAATACCGAGAAAGGCCGCGCACAACATGAGAAGGATCAGGTCATTCGACTGCTCAACGAGCTTCAAGGCCACGACTGGCTGAGAACTATGGGCGTCAATGGAGTCACCGAGAGTAGAAAGAAGACATTCGAACCTGCGCGAGATCACTTCATTAGGGGTTGTCAAGCCATCCTAGAGAAGTTTCGATTATGGAGTCAAGAGGAGAAGAAACGCAAACTCGAGAAGGAGCGTGCTATGGCAGAGGAGGCTGAGCAGCAGCAGGACGAGGACGAGGAGGAAGAGGAAGAGGAAAACGAAGCCCATGAAGACGGAGGCAGCTCGGAAAAGGAGCAGAATGAAGCGGAGGGATGCGGACGGGATGCGGATGAGGATGTGGATATGGGCAAACGGGAAGAGGAGGAAATTTCCGACAGCGTCAGCGACGGCGACCCTCCCGACTACAGTGATGTTGACGCGTCCATTGCGAAACAGCTTAATGAGGAAGCTTCTGCACGAGCCAGTTACACGGCATCAGACGTCAACCGATCCCGGAGCGAGCTTCCCACGTGGCCGCTAGAACCCTACGTGGCTAGGGAGTTTACTTCTTTCTTCGCAAAAAGACACCAGCGAGACGCGGCACTCAATAACAGACGACGCAGAGGACGTACGACAATGGCTTGGGGTCATCCCGTACCAGATACGCCTGACGCTGACTTCGAACTGCCGGAAGAGTATCGCGATCCAGAAACCCTGAAGGCACATGCCAGACAGAAACGACGAGCCAGGCGCGAAGGCAGGCATGGCTAAGGG
>QJNU01000897.1:0-24128 GCA_004154915.1 Monosporascus ibericus
AAAAAGTGGTGGCAAAAAAATGCTGTTGATAGCTGCTGGAGGTAGCGGTCGCAAGACGGTTAGAAGAAAAGAATGGCAATAAGGCGTCCGCAATAAGCCTTAATATAATGCGTGCATTTGTTGGAAAGCTGTAGATACGGTTTACGAAAGAGAATACACTTGATTTAAATCAATTAGACGTGTTATAGTTGAGTTATTTGAATTTGTTGTTGCGAGGTGCCAAAAAGTGTCCCGCTTATAGGTGTGTCCCGTTCATAGGTGTGGGACGTTAATATTATATTATATAATATAAAACGGTTTATTTTTTTATTAATATGTAATATTATTATATGTACGAAATATCGTTTTAATTACGTTAATAATAAAGTTAAAATTTACTTAAATACGGCCGAAAGATATAAAAATACGTACCGGAAAAACGTAATATTAATAATAAAATTCGGTACGTACCGGACGTATTTTTAAGCTAAACGTAATTATAAAAAATACGGTTTCCGGATCCGGAAACCGTAATTAATTTATATTTTCGGGTACCCGAAATAAATAAATTAACGTATTAACGGTATTTATATATTTCCCGGACGAACCGTTAAATAAAAAGATATTATTATATAAAATATAATTAAATAAACCCGTATAATAGAAAACAAAAACGGATAAAAAAAGCAATAATAATAACGCTAATAATAGTAATAAATAAAGGTTTACCGAAACGTACGAATATATATTATTAAAGTTTTTTTTATAATTACCTAATAAACGGTTAATTTAAAATCGAATAAAGGTAATATTTAAATAAAAAAAAGCTGGTAATAAAAATAAATACGGAAAAAAAAGGGTGACGGATAAGGATAATAATAATAATAACGATAATAAATAAAGGTTACTATTAATAACGTATAATAATAATTTAATAACGCAAAGAAAAACGGTAATAAATAACGAATAATTTTAATAATATTAATACCGAATTAACTTAAATTTAAAAAAAATTAAATGAAATATTTAAAAAATAAAGATTTTATCGGATTTTATAAAGTTAATACGGGTTTAATATTTAATACGGCCCGAATAAAATTATAAAACGTAACGATAAAAAAAAGAAATTAATAATTAACATAATTAAACGAAGATTTTAATTATAAAACGGTAGAATATACCGGTTAACTTAAAACGGTACCGTATAAAATATTATAATAATTAATAAATATTAATTTAACTAAATTAATAACATTGTCGTTTAATACGAAAAATTATATTAATTTAATAAATTAATATTAAACGTATTAAAAATAATATTTATATTATTATGTACGGGCATAACGGTTAAATTATAACGGAACCGAAATATAATACGGTATGTGATCTTTTAACGTATAATAAATAACGTTAAATAATATAACGTAATTATTATATAAAAATAAAAATAATAACGGTAAAAATAATAAAAAAGGGAAAAATAATAACCCGTTTATATATATAAAAACGTTTAATAAATCCGTTTTCCGGTTTTATATTTATTTATTAAAATAAAAAGTAACGTTTTAAATATACATTAATTTATTATTATATTTTATTATCGTATTAAAAATTAACAAATTCCGGCCGCTTTCGTAAAAATTAATTAAAACTTGTATAAATTAATTAATAAATATTATACAATACGATTAATTATTAATATTAAAATACGTTTTCGAAAGTTAATTAAATAATCCAGACGGTATAAATATTAATATTATTAAATAATTTAAAAATAAATATTAATGATAATTAACGAATAAATTAAATATATCGTTTAATATAATAATCGGTTAAATATTATATGGAAGATATTATTATTATAAAAAGGGCGATATAATACGGATTATATAAAAAGAAACGATAAAATATTATAATATTTAAAATAATAAATCGAATTATAAAAGTTTTAAAATACGGTTTACGTAAATATACGAAAAACGGAAAGCTTATTTAATAAGTTAGTTTTTAAAGGTTAAATTAATACATAAATATTAATTAAAACGATAACATTTTATATTTATTAACGGGATATATTTATAAAGAGGATATTTTTTAACATTTCGTAATAATAAATTTAAATAACCTAAAAATAATACATCGTATTAATAAAAATTAATCGGATTTTTTTTAAACGTATTTATAACTTTTATATAAGTATACGTATTATACACAGGCTTATCGTAAACGCTATATTTTTGTTTTTTAATTTTAACTTTTTTATAATAATCCTTTTTAATTATTATTAATTACATTTTTTTATTACCCCCTTTTTTTAAAATTATAAAAGTTTATTTTTTTTATATAATAAATATTCCTCTTTTTTAAAAACGTTTATTTTTGGTTTTATAACGCTTACTTAAAATATAATTCGTTTCGCGTAATTAAATATTTTCCTTCCGAAAAAGAACGGTTTTATATAATAATAATATATAACTTTTTATTATAAAATTAACCGATTTAAATATTTTTATTAATAAGTTACCTTAACAATTTTTAATTTTCCTTTATAAATATTAGTTTTATTTTATTACTTTATGGATATTTTTAAAAGTTTTCGTAAAAGGTAAAATAAAACCGGTAACGGTTAACGGGAAAACGGTTAACGTAAGTATAATTAAAAAAATCTTTAATTCGGAAAAAACGTTATTAAAATCGAATAAAAGAAAACCAACTTTTATAAAACCGGATTTAATATTATCGAACGTTATAATAATTTTAAACGCGTCGTAAAGCCGGCAAAAAAAATCTTTTTCAGCAATATAAGTATAATAACGTCGTATTAAATCTTCCATATACCGTAAATAAACGCGTTTTAAAATAAAAAAAATAAAATACGTTAAAAGGTTAAAATCAATACGACCAAAAATACGGAAGTATACAAAACGTAATAATGTTATAATTTGCGTAATATTTTTGAATTTTATCGAATAATTATTTTTATAACCGTTAAAGATAAAAAAACGTTTCGAACTTTTTATACGTATTTAAATATATTTATTAAAATATTAAATCTATTTTAAACTTAATTTATTTATTATCTAATTATTATTATTTAATACGAATTTTTAATTAATTATTAATAATAAATTATTATAATATTAAAACTTAAAACAATTTTTCTTTATTATAATAATAAATAACGATATAACCTAATTTTAAGAATTAATAACTTAAATAATTATAATTTATTTTTTATTTTTTTATTACGTTTATTTAAATCTTTTACGTTTTTCGGTATTAATAATTATTATACCCGTTATTATAAAAAACTTTATTAAAAATTTAATTTTATCGAAGTTATAAATATCCTTTTTTATAATACCGTATTTTATAATTATAACCCGAATAAGCCCGAATTATTTGCACAACGTTTTTAAATTTTTAAATAAAACCCGTTAATAATTAATTTTCCGATTTAAACGTATTTAAAAAAATTTTCGCCGTTTAATAAATGTCGATACTTAATTAATTTCGATACGTTCCGTAACACATTAAGTAAATAATATATTAATTATATTTTTAACGTATTAAAACCGGCTAAAAAACGTTTATAGATTTAAATTAAAAATCTATTCGATAATCTATTTTTTTTCGGTCGGCATTAATCTTTATAAAAAAGGGATAATATTAACTCGGGCGTATTTACCGTTAACGCGTATTTTTAAAATAAAAAGTAGAACTTTATAAATAAAATTAAGTTTTTTATAATTAAGTTTCGGGTTTCGTTTTTTAACTTAAACGGCTAGGTTTATTTTCGCTGTTCTTATAAAACGTTTTATATTATAATTATTAAAAAATAAATCATTAAAAATATATTCTTAAAATAACTAAAAAGAATATCCCGTTTATTAATATAAAACGTTATACGTTATTAATAATATAATATATAAAGACCCGAAACGGTTATTTATAATAAATAATTAAAATAAATAATTATAATTAAATTACCGGCAAATTACTAAATTAACGCGTAATACGTAATAGAATAACTAAACGGGTTATTAACGTTAAAATTAGATAATAAAGTATTTATTATAATTATAAAACTTTAAAAAATGCATTTAATTAATACATATATTTAAAAAGAATAATTAAAATATAACCCGAAAATTAAAACGGTACGGTATTATAATACGTAATAATTATTCCGGAACTTATTTATTTTTAATAAGTAAATATTATTAATAATGGACTATAATAAAAGTAAAACGATCCGTAATATTAATTATAAAATAATATAATTTTTATCAAAATACGTAAATAAAATAATAATAACGTAGGTTATAGAATTATTACCGTTTAAAAAAATATTAACGATATGGCCAGAAATCGGTTTAAAAATATAAAATACGTTAACGTTATTACTAAATAAATAGTTATAAAAGAATAAATAAGAAAACCGTTAAAGAATAACGAAATTAAATAAATAACTAATATTAATAATAAACCGGTACGTTATTATAAAATTAATAATGACGGATTACCGGTATATAATTATTAAATTAAACCATAAAATTTATAATTTAATTATCCGGTAATTTAGAATTAATATAAATACGAATAAAAATGGTAATAACGGATAAAAAATAATAAACAGTAAAACCGGGAACGGCGGTAATTAATATAACAACGTAATATTTAATAAAATTAAGGATTAATATAAAATAAAATATATTTAAAATTTATAAATAATATATGGTAACATAATTATATAATAATATTACGTATTAAATATCCGGTTTTTTAACTAATTATAACCGTAAATAATTCTTAATTATTAAAGAATTAATTAATTTTAATATTAATATTTAAACCTTAACGTTAATAATAATATACCGTTTTTATCGCCCGAAAAAAACGGCGGAAAAAATAAAACGGTAATAATAAAAACGGAAAAAATACGAAAAAAACAAATTACCGGGATACGAAACGGTAACGGCAGCGATTACGAAAACGGAAAGTATAATTACGGTAACGGCCGTTATAAAAAAAGAAAAATAATAACGGTTAAACCGGCCGTTATTAATAAAAAAACGGCAATATTAATATCGAAACCGGATTTCGTAAATGATTTAAAGAAGATACGGGTTAACGATTAAATAAATAACGTAATAATATAATTAAAATAATAACGTTATAAAATAAATAAATATTAATTATAGTTTTATTAATAAATAATAAAAAAAACTTTTTTTTTATATTACCGTCGGCAATAAAAAAACTAAATATAATAATAATTATAATATTATTTATAGCCTTAATAAATAATTTATTTAAATAAATAAAAATATTTCAAATTAATTATATTTAATAATAATTAACAATATAAACGGGATAAAATAAATTATTATAAAAAGCATAATTAATAATAATTAACGTTAATTTAACCGGTAATAACGAATTTATAACGTACGTTAATAATTTACGGATATAAAATTTATTATAATATATTTCTATTAATAAATATTATATAATTATTATAAATATTACTTATTAAATAAAATTAATAAAATTAAAAAAGTTATATTATTTTAACCGGCCTGTAATATTATTAACGGTAATATTACCGGTATATTTAAAACGATAATTCCGGTAAAAAATAATAACCGGAAACGCTAATATTATATAAACGGTAATAATAAAATAAAATATCCGGTACCGGATTATAATAATAACATTAAACGGAACGGTAATTGAAAATAAAATAATATAAACGGTTTTATAATTAAAACAAAATTAAAAAAGGGGTAAAAAAACGTAATATATTACCATATAAAAAAGGTTTATGAAATATTAACGGAAAAGCTAAAATGCGATTTTTATTATAATAACATAACGAATAAAGGCAAACGGTAATAAGTATTACGGTAATAAGCTAAAAAAAAGAGAAAAAAAAGAAAAAAAAAGAATAATCGTTAAATTATAATAACGGCAGGATTAAGGACCGGCGGCGATATTTAAAGGATTATAGCGGTAATATATACGGAATAACCGTATAAATTCGTAAGTTTTATTTAATAAATAAAATAAAACGGCCGGTATAATAATAAAATAATAAAATCAATAATTATAACGGATAATAAAATAATATAATATAATTAATAAACGGGTAACGTAAAATAATAAAACCGGCAAATTATAAAATAATTTATAATTATCATAAATTATTAATAAATAAAATTAAATACATATACAAATAAATAAAAACAAAATTATAAAAGAATTAATAATAAATATTATAATTCTTATTATTAAAACCGTATAAAAACGGATAACCCGGATTTAAAGCCGGAATTATAATTATAACTAAAATTAAAATTACCGTTAGAATAAAACCCGGACTTAAAAAACCGGTTTAAAAAATAACGGAAAAAAGACATTAAAAAATATAAGTAATATAAAATTAATTACGAAAAGTTAAAAAAAAATATAGGATATATTACGTTAAATAATATTAATATAAATAACGAGAAAATTACCAATAACGGTATAAATATTTGCCGGAATGTTATTATATAATTAAAAAAGAATATTAAATATAACGATAAAAAATACGGTTTACGGATTATAATTATTATTAATAATATAAGTTATTATAAATTTAATATATAATAACGGCGATCACGGAAAAGGACGGTAATAATAAAAATAAAAAGTTACGTATAAACGGACTAAATATTATAAATAATAATATTAATAAATTAAAACGAAATATTAAAAAATTAAATATAAAAAGAAGTTAAAATTAATATAAAAACGGAAAAAGAATATTCGGAATAAATTAAACAATAATAATGAATATACGGCAGAAAAATAATAAATAAATTGATTACATAAGATTTAATCGTATGTTATATATATTATTATTAATCCCGCTCGTTAAAACGGTTTTCTTTTTAATCTTTTTTTTTCTTTTTATAATTATTATTTTAAAACGTTTAAGTTAATATTAATTTATTTATTTTTTAAAGATCAACTTTGTTAAAAAAAATTTATAAATAATTAAATAATAAATCTTTATATATAATATCTTTTTTTCGTTCGGATATAATACGGTAAAAATATACGTTAAAAATAAAATAAATAAAGTATTTTAAAAAACGTTTTAAATATAATATAAAAGATTATAAAACCGGGTTAAAATTTTATATTACGTATTATAAAATATAAGTTTGTTTTAATTTAATTTTAAAAAGTCAAACGGTTAAAATAAAAATTTAATAAAAAAGAATTTAATAAAAAAACGTTATACGTAAAAAAATTTCCAGATACGTTAAATTAATTAAAATATAATAAAAAACAATTATTATAAATTTAATATTAAAATATTAAAAAAGAAATATTTATAATAAAATTATATATAACGTTTTAAATAGGTTTACGGTTGAAATAAACTTACGGCTTATTTTGATTAATTTATTACATAATATTAATATTATAAAACGTTTTATAAAAAAATTTAAAAAAAATTTAATTATTTAAATTAAAAAATAAACCTTAAACTTAATTTTAAAAAACTTAATTTTATATATGGTATTATCGAAATAACTTTAAAAAGCTAATATTATAATAAATACGTCCGAACCGATATTATTTCCGCTTTACGAAAATTAACGTTAAGCGAAAAAAAATTAATTATTAATTAAATCTTTAATTTAAATACGTAAACGTTTTTCATCCGGTTTTAATCCGTTAAAAATATGGCGAATTTATTACTTGCTTAATACGGTATAATACGTATTAGGGTTAAATAAGCGTCGAATTTTATATAATAATAAAAAAAGCTTTAAACGTATTTAAATTAAAAAATAAATTATTAAAGGATTTTATATAAAAATCTAAAAATATTCCGTAAATAATCTAATTTTATTCGGTTTATAATTATAAAATATAATATCATAAAAAAGGATATTTATAACTTTAATAAAACGGCTTTTTTAATAAGGCTTTTCATAATATGTAATATAATAATTATAAATATTAAAAAATATAAAAAACTTAAATAAACGTAATAAGGAAATTAAGAATAAGTAACAATTATATAAGTTATTAATTCGTAAAATTAAATTATATTTTTAATTATTATTTTAATAAAAAGATATTACCTTGATTTTTAATATTAAAAATATTAATTATTATTTAATTAAAAGCTTAATATAAATTAGAATAATTAAATAATAAACGAATTAACGTCTCGGATAAGCTCGCGGGACAGACAAGCTCGCGGGACACTTTTTGGCACCTCGCAACAATCAATCCAAATAATTCCACCGTAACACATTTAATTGATTTAAATTAATCGTATTCTCTTTCGCTGACCACATTTACAGCTTGGCAACAAGTGCACGCATTATATTAAGGCTTGTTACGGGCGCCATAATACCATTCCTTCCTCCTAACCTTCTAGTAACGGCTACCTCCAGTAGCTATTAACAGCATTCTTTTACCAGCACACTTTCTGTCGACTAAAAGAACTTGTTTATCCGTATAGTAAGTATTCTTCTTTATTAGAAACGTTTGTTTTAATAATTCTAAAGGCGTAGAACCGAATTGTTGCTCCGACAAATCCTGCAATACTGCGACGCGCCCTACGATGCGCCCCGCGACGCGCCCCGGAACGTACCCCACAACAAGCCTTACAGCCTTGCCCCATAGCCTTGCAACGCGCCCTGTAACAACGCCCTATAGCCTTCCGATACGACGTATTTTGCGAATATCTTTTACGTATTAAAGCCGGACGAAAAACGCTCGCGTATATGGGTTAAGGATTCGGTCGGTAATCGTTTTCTTGTCGGTCGGCTTTAGAACTTTCGAAATGGGGGTAATATTAATCTAAACGCGTTAAAAGGTAGTTAGTCGCATGGAGGTTAAGAGGAAGGAATGGCAATATGACGTCCGCAATAACCCTTAATATAATGGGTGCACTTATTGCAAAGCTATAGATGCAGTCAGCGAAAGAGAATACGATTGATTTGAATCAATTGGATATATTGTGGTTGAATTATTTGGATTGATTATTGCGAGGTGCCAAAAAGTGTCCCGCGAGCTTATCCGAGACGTTAAATTTAAAATAAATTTAATATTTTAATAAATATATATAAACGCGTACGAAAAAAATTAAACGTTTTTTTATCCGCGACGGTTACGAAAATTATTATTTAATTAAATTCGAAAAATATTATACGAATAACGATATTATTAATTTTTATATACCCGCATATTCTTTTTATTAAATTTAATTTTTTAACGTATTTTTTTTTATTTTAAAATATATTTATTTATTATATATCGAAAATTTAATACGACGTTATTATATTTATATCGTAAAAAAAGCTTTTCTTTTCGGTTTTTATAACGCGTTTAAAGTTATTATAACGTTCGATAATATTAAATTTAAATTTTCAAAAGTTAAATTTATTTTATTCGATTTTAATAATATTTTATTTAATTTAAAAGTTTATTTAATTATATTTATATTAATTATTTTATTATTTATTTCCGCCGGTTTGATTTTTTCCTTTTTTATAAAAACCCTTAAAAATATCCGAAAACTAATAAAATAAAAATATTATTTATAAAGAGAAATTAAAAATTATTAAAATAATTCGTTAATATAAATAATTAAATTAATTAATTTATTAATAAAAAGTAATTTATTATTTCTATACGAAATTACCTTTTTTCGGAACAAAAATATTTAATTATATAAAACCAACCATATTTTAAGCAAATATTAAAAAATTAAAATTAAAGGTTTTTAAAAAAAAGAAATATTTATTATATAACAAGAAAAACTGTTTTAACCAAGAAAAACAGAATAATAAAAAAACATAATGAATAATAATTAAAAATAATTATTATAAGAAATTTAAAACGAAAAAACGAAAAAATGGCGTTTACGGTAAGCCTAAATATAATACGCATATTTAAAAAAAAATATAAATACGTTTAATAATAAAAGATTGAATTAATTTAAATTGATTTAATATATTATAATTAATTTATTTATTTTTATTATTATAAAATACTTAAAAATAAATCGCGCACTTATTTAAGCTATGAGCTTATTAAAGACGTTAATATATATATTAAATATATATATATAAATTAAATATATAAAAAATATAAAAAATATAAAAAAAATAAAATAAATAAAAGAAATAAAATAAAAAGTAAAAGCTTATTATAAAAGTTAGCATAAAATCTAATTTACGGTAGTTTCTGCTTTCTTTATCTATAATAATAAAAAAATCTTTTTTTATAGCGAAAAAATTTAAATTAAATTCGAATTTACGTTTTTAAATATTTAAACGTTTAATATTTAATTATTAAATTATTAAAACAATAAGTTTTTTTATTAATTTAATATTCAAAATAATAAATAATAAATAATACGTTTAATTTTACGAAACCGTTCCCGTATTACCGAACGAAACCTTTTCGGGCTTAAGCAATACTTAAGCGGACCTACCGTTATTAATAATACGATTAAAAAATAGAATTTTAAGAAAAAAGAAAAGAAAAAGAAAAAGAATTTATTATAAAAAAATAAATATATATTTTTATAATAATTAATAATATATTACCTATTAAAACGTTTTTTAATATTAATTAATATTGAAATTATAATAAATACTATTTTTCTATATTAATTAATAAAATAATACTTATTAAACTTTTTTGTAACGTTAATTAATAAAACGGTATAAAATGTTATTATTTTCTTATATTAATTAATAAAATATTAATTATTAAAGCCTTTTTCTACTTTTATTAATATTAGAATTTATAAATAAATCATCTTTTAGTATTAATTAATAAGATATTATTAATAAAAAGAATTTTTAATATTAATTAATAAAATAATTTAAAAGACTTTTACTTTTTTATAGTAATTAATAAAATATTAATAAGTTAAAACCTTTTTTATATTAATTAAAATTAAAATATATAATAAACCCGTTTTATTTTAAACGTATAAATTTACGGCTTTTATTTCGTAGAAGCTTTTTATGCCTTAAAACGTTTTTTAATTTTTAAATGTTAATTAAGAATAAAAACAATATTTTAATAAATAATATATAATATAATCGATTTACTTATATTAATTAAGAAAACGTATTAAAATTATAAACTTATATTAAATTCTTTTTAATTATAATAAATTTGTATTAATTATTAATATTAAATTAATTAATATGTTATATTTCTATATATTAATTAATAAAATATCGCTTAATAAAACTTTTTTTAATATTAATTAATAAAATAATTTAACAAATCTTTATTTTTTTATATTAATTAATAACATAATAAGCGATAAAATTTTATTTTTATATTAATTAATAATTAACTTTATTATAAACCCCTTTTTTACATTAATTAGTAAACTATTAGCCGTTAAAACCTTTTTTAATATTAATTAATAAAACGGTTTAAAAAGTTTTTATTTTTTATATTAATTAATAAAATATTATTTACCGGAACCTTTTTAAGTACGGATTAATAAAACGGTTTAAAAGGCCTTTATTTTTTATATTAATTAATAAAATATTATTTATTAAATCATTTTTTAACTTTAATTAATAAAAAGGTTTAAAAAACCTTTATTTTTTATTTATTAATTAATAAAATATTATCCATTAAGCTTTTTTTTAATATTAATTAATAAAAATAATTTAAAAAACCATTACTGTTTTATATTAATTAATAAAATATTAATTATTAACACTTTTGTTAAGGTTAATTAATATATAAAGTTATAATAAACTATTCTTTTAATATTAATTAATAAAATATTAATTATTAACTTTTTTTTAACGTTAATTTATAAAGTAATTTAAAAAACCTTTATTTCTTTTATTAATTGATAAAATATTAATTATTAAAAACTTTTGTTACGTAACTTAATATTAAAATTTATATTAAACTTATTTTTTAAAATTATAATTAATAAATTAATTTTAATTTTAAATTTTAAATTAAATATTTTTTTATATAATAAGCAAACTTTTACTTTCCTTAATTATCCTGCATAATCCGGTAAAAAAATAAACGGAATAAAAAAATTAAATTAAATATTTAAACTAAAAAGTCCGGTTACGGAAAAAATAAAACCGGTACTTAAAATAATAAATTTTATAATAAACTTTATTATTAAAAAATAAAACCGGTATTATTATAATATAACGGTTTTAATTATATTATATATAATTAAATTTTTAAAAGATTAATTTTAACCCAAATTTAATTATTACGTAATTAACTTAAACATCTTAAAAGTTTTTATTAATTTAAAAGTATTAAGTTAACCGAATTATAAAAAAACTTAAAGAAATTTAAAAAGAATTAATTAATAAAAACGTTTTAACCCTATAAATATTTAAAATTAAAGTAAATATATATACGTTCGTTATTATTATAATTTAAATAAATTACCAGGTTATAATATAACTTAATTACTTAAATTATTTTTAATAATTAATTATTTTTAAACGTAATTATTAAATATTTTATTATTTAACTTTTTATAATATTATTATTAATATAAATTATACGATTAATTTTAATAATTAGTTAAATATTTTAATTATTATAAATACCCGGAATAATAAATTTTATAATAAACTTTATAACCGCAAAATAAAAATGATATCCGGAATAATAAATCTTTTAAATATAAATTTTATTTTATTAATAAATATTTATATTTTATTAATATTTATTATAACCGTTATAAACATCTTTTTTCTAAAAACCCTTATTTTATAAATAATTATAATTTAAAAACGTTTAAAATATTATTTTTTTAACGTTTTCCGAATTAAATTTAATGGATAGAAAATTACTTACCGATTAAATAATAAATTTATATTTATAATTTTTTTTTCGTTTATATATAATAAGCCGAAAATATACGTTAAAAAATATATTAAAAAAACATGCCGGAAAACGTATTAAATATAATATAAAAAATATTTTAAAACTCGTATATATTTTATATTACGTATCGTAAAATCTAATATCGTATTAATTCGATTTTATAAAATTAAACAATTAAAATATAAATTAATTAAAAAGATTATTTAAATAGAAAAAACCGAAATTATTAAATTAACCGAAAATAATATAAAATAATTATTATTTTAAATAATTATTAAAAATATAAATTATGTATTAAAAATTTATAATATAATTAAATATTAAAAAAGGAATTAAAATTAAAATTAAAAATTATAATTAAAAACTATAATTAAAAAAAATCTTTTTTATTATTAAATAATAAAGGTTATATAAATTATCGCAAACCGTTTCATTTTTAATCCGAAACGAAATGGCTTATAATAACTTATACGATCTTTATTATATAATAACAAAAAATATTTTTTTAAATTGTTTTATAAAAATGTAATTAAAATTCGAATTTACGTTTTTAAAGTTTTTAAGCGTTTAACGTTTAATTATTAAATTATTAAAATAATAGAATTTATTTTTAATCCGATATTTAAAATAATAAAGAATAAAAAATAAGTTTAATTTTATTAAACCGAACTTATATTATTAATTAAACCTTTATAATTAATAATACCGTTAACCGTTTTAACGTTAATATTTTAATAAAATCCGGCTTATTAATTAAGCCTTAGTAATTAATTATGTTATTAATTATTTAAACCTTAATAATTTAATAAAAACCGGGTGATTAATTATTTAAACATTAATAATTTAACAAAAGCCAGATCGTTAATTAAGCTTTAATAATTAACGGCGCCGCCGACCGCCTTAATGCTCTTAATTTAACAAAAACCGGGTTATCGATTATCTAATAAATATATTTTTTTAAATATTATTTTTCTATTTCTTTTATTTTTTTCTTATTTATATATATATATATAAAAAATAATAAAAGCCGTAAAATTATATAATTAAACGTTTTTTTTTAAAAAGAAATTAACGAATAAAAAAAAGAAAACAAATATATAAATATATATAAAATAATAAAAACCGTAAACTTACGGAATTAACTTATTAAAAACGAATAAACGAACGGAAAGAAAAGAATTTAAAAATATAAAATAATAAAACTAATAAAATTAAATAATTAACCGGATAAAAACGAAAAAAAAAAGAAAAAGAATAAATAAATATATATATAATAATAAAATTAATAAAATTAACCCGTTATAAAGAAATAAATAAATAAAAATTTAAAAGAAGTATATAAAAAAGTAAAAACGAAAGAAATTATATAACTAGCACGGCAAAAACGATAAAACAAATAAAAAAGAAAGTAAAATAAAAAATAGAAAACTACGGAAAAATCACGCAACTAACGTAAAAAAAAGAGAATTAAATAACGGATAAATAAGGAAATAAAAAAATAAAAAGCAAAAGAATTTTAAAATAAAAAGGAAAATTTTTGTTAAAATAAAACTAATAAAAGGAACCGATAATAATCAAATATATGATAAATAAAATTATAAAATAAAAGGAAAAATAATTTTATTTATTTAAAAAGAAAAGAAAAGAAATTTAAAGTAAATTAAAAAAAAAGTAATCTAAAATAAATTTAAAAAAAAAAGAAAAGAAATTAAAAAAAAAATTAAAAGGTAAATTTAAAAAAGATTATTTCAGACGTATACGTTTATAACCCTAACCCCGTAAAGATTTTCATGCAGCGTTTAACTTTCCTTTATTCTTAACCTTAAACTAAAAATGAAAATAATATTTTATTAATTAGTATAAAATATATTCAATTTTTTTATATTAATTAATAAAGCGTATTAAATTATTAGCCATATATTAAATATCCCATTTTTATTTATTATGTAATTATTTATATATGGATCCAGATTTATTTGCCGTTATTAATTTATGGCAAACCGCTTGGCTAAGTTGTATTTTCCCGCCCTATTTAGCAGAACGTCGCCTTTTTTAAAGCTTTTTAAATATTAATTAATAAAAAGGTTTAGAAAAATCCCCCTTTTCCTGCGTAAATTAATAAAGCATCCTTTAGCCCAGTTTTAATATTAATTAGTAAAAAGCTTTAAAAAATTCCCCTATTTTTTTTGCGCTAATTAACAAAACATCTTACCTAATTAATTTTCCACCTAACTGGTAAACCGGCTTAAAAAAGCCCCCTTTTTTATACGTTAATTAATAAAGCATTATATTTTAGCCTTTTTTTAATATTAATTCGTAACGTAATATAAAGAAATTCCCATATTTTTACGCTAATTAACAAAATATTTAATTCTTACGTATATTTATTAGTATTTCGTAAAATAGCCTTAAAAACTTATTTTATATATTAATTAACAAAATATTACTTAGTATAGGATTTCCTAGACGTTAATTAATAAAGCTTTGTTCGCTTTATAAAGCCCTTATTATGTAAATATTAATATTATTTTTCCGGAAATCCTTTTATTATATTAATTAACAAAGTTTTTTATTAAATTTATTTAACTTTTTTTAACGTAACGTTTTAAACTTATCGGTATATTTATTAAACTTTAATTTATTTTATTACGTAATTATCCGTAAAACTTAAATATTCGTTTTGTAGCATATAAATCCGTATAACGGTTACGCTATGGTATCCGCCAAATTTACCGTTAAACGTTATTTTTAATATAATCCTTTAAATTGCTTTCGGATTTATTCTTATTTTCGGATTTCTTATCCTTAAATTCCTCGGAATCCTTATTTTCGTTAAAACCCGCCGCGGTTATATTTATAAAGTACGCCTTAATTTTTTCGCGTTTATATTTGTCGCATTCCAAAACGTCGATAGCACCTAAAGTAAAGTAATTTGTTATTACGCTGGCGATATCGTCGAAAGCCCTTACGATCAGCTTTTCGTAAGGTATTACGGGATTAACAAAATGAACATATTCGGTATTATTACCGCGGAACGTATTATAGCTACCGGAAAACGTATGCCGTTTTGCAACCAGGCGGAAATTACCGTGGCCGCCGTTCCGTATTTTGGCAAGATTATCGTAAAAATCCTTTTATTAGGTTAATATTGTTTTCCCGGTCGGGATTATGGGATTTTCGGTAAAATAACTTAATTTTCCGACGAATTTACGGATAAAAGCCTTGTATTCGCCGATGTTAGTAACGTTTATCCCTTTATGTTAAATAATCTTTTATAATCGTTTAAGTAAAAAATTTTCAAAGCCGTTATCGTAATTAAATATCCCGTTTTAAGAGGCCTTAAGCTTACGTTTAAAGAACCCGGCGCTTAAAACGTACAGCTTTTAACGGCGTTAATACGTTATTAAATATGATGCCGTAAACCCGGGATACTTATAATAAGCTTAATAAAACGAACGTTTTTTATATAGTTTTTTTATAAGTTTATTTACCGTTATCGGGTATTAGGATTAGTTATTTATTAATTAAGCGTTTATATTCCTAAAATAGGTTCCGGTAATACTTTATATAATAATAACGGCAGGCGATACGGATACTTTTAAAAAATTAACCCGGTTTCCGTATTCGTTTAATGCGCCTTTATTTAACGAATTTTCGAAAACGCGATAACGTAAATTACCGTCCCCGGTTTTGCGTTAGTAATTCTTAATTAAAAAACTTTTTTCGAACTTTTTACCGAATTAAGCCGGTAGGTATTTAGCGTAATTAGCGTTAACTTTATATTCGTAAATGCATTACCGTACGCGCTTTTCTTTAAACGTTTTAAGTTATTCCTTATTTACGATTATTTTAACGTTAATATAAGTATAACGTTTTTTTATTTTATAAATACTTACCGCCGTTATAGGTGCCCGTATTACCCGTATTGCTTATGGTTATAAATGGCTACGATAAGGGGATTGGCACTTTATAAATTAATATCGAATATATCGTTCTTTTCTTTTCCGATATCGTAAAAATAAAGTTAATAAAGATTTTACCAATTAGTGCATTCGATATAAGTTATTAAGGCGTTTATTCTTTTAATATTAATATAATTAAAAAAAACTTACGTTATAACAAACGCTTTTTATAATAATTATATGTTGCCGTAATTATTTAATCAAATATTTGTACGTTAATTAGCAAAACGTTTTAACTTTATTTATACGCTATATATTACTTATCCTGTTTTAACGTTACGTTACGTTTTTTAAATGCTAATTAGCAAAAAGTCCCAGTTTTTACTTAATTATACGGTAATAATCCTTTAAAATGGCGCGTTACGGTTATATTAAATATTTTAATAATATCTTTATAATTAATTATATATATTTGCCGCGTAATAATATAATAAGTTTTATAATTAATCGGCTACGTTTCGCTTATAGCGAGGTATTATTTATATATTTTTTCGTTTTTCGTTATTCTTTTAGGAAAATACGTTAATACCGTATTTGCCGGCTTACCGCCTTTTTTAATATCGGCCTTCTTTACCTGGTTACGTTTTTTGCTATCCGGGTTATCCAGCTTTAATTTTGTATTATTCGTTTTTCCGATTAAAACCGTATTTTATTAACTTATTTATCCCGGCCGTATATCCGGTAACGTACTTAGCCGTTATGTTATTCGGCCGCGGCCTTTTTGGCCGTATTCCGTTAAGCCGGGCCCGGCCGTTTCCGTAAGCTTTTTGGTATTCGTATTTTTAACGGTAATAAGTCGGTTACTTACAGTTTTTTTAACCTTCGGCGGTGGGCCTTTAATATTCGCGTTTTCCGCCCTTTTTTTTAGGCCCGTATTTTCGACGGTATCGTAACCTTTTCCGGTAACGTTGGGTATGGCGTTTGTTCCCGTTATCGTTTTCCCGATTCCGGCGTTTTCGGTTTTTTTCGGAAATGTATTCGGAATTATATTAAGGCCTTTCGCCGTAACCCCGGGTATGGCGTTTACCTTTGCGTTTATTTTTTTGGTTCCGGTTTTTTTTATTTTTTCTTCCGGTTATATATTTTTAATAACGACGTTAATACCGTCGTTTGTAATTTCGCTTATAACGTCGCCTATAATCTTTACCCGTATTTTTCGTATTAACCTTTTTATTACGGTATTATTTTCGTTTATCGGATAATATTAAAATAAAGAACGTATTATTTTGGTTAAAGTAGTTGCCGTTACCCGTTTAAGTTTATTTTATCCCTTAAAAAAATTATGTCCTTTTTTTACGGTATTGTTTTTGCTATATTTATCGCCTAAAATAGCAATATTATCCAGTTTCTAACCTTACTTTTATTTTTGCCCTTATTTCCGTTTTTATCCTTACTTTTTCCCGTTTTTCGTTTCCGGATGCCTATCGTTATATTCGTTTATGGCAAAAAGTTCGTCGTTTTTATCGGTATTCGTAACCGAATAATAACTTCTTATTTCCTTTTTGTCGTCGTCGTCGACGAAATCCCCGAACATAACGTCGATCTTTTCCAGGTTAGGCCCCGTTTTATGGAAGCCGGCGAGCTTGGATTTCTTACTTCTATTAACCCCCCCGGCGCTTGTTGTTAGGCGTATATCTTATACCGCGTCCGTTATTAACTAATCGCCTTTCCCATTTACGTCGTTGGTATTATTCCGGCCCGGTTTCGGTTATAATATTTTGTCGGGTTTTTTTGTTCCGGTGGCGGCATTTTTTTCGTCCGGTCGCTTTATTTATAATTAAATACCGTATTTAACTTATAATAAGTACTTATTAAATAAGTTAACTTTTTAAGCGGCTTATTTTTTATTAACAAACGCCGCGGCCTGGAACCTGCCGATATTTAAAACGGAATTTTTCGGAATCGCGGTTATAAATTCCCTTTTTCCGGTATTTAATAATATATTATGTATTCCTTTAGTTCGCCCGTATGTAAATTTTAAGAAATTACTTTATCGGATAATATTTTTTTATTATTTCTTTTAAACGTCCGTTTCGTAATTTTTTATATTACGTTTAAATAAACGCGCTTTATTTGGGTTTTTAATAATTAATATCTTTTCCGCGGTTTTTCCGTTCCCGAATAAATCGGCTTTACGAAATTGTACGTAATATTTTAACGTTCGAAAAACTTTTCCCTTATTACCGCGATTATCCCTTTCGAATTCGGAACGGTAATAATAATTTAAAAATCCGTATTAGCCTTTTACGGTATTAAAAAATACCGGCGAAATCTCCGCCCGGTATAGGTCCTATTTGCGTACGTAAAACGTTCCAGGTTTCGTATTAAAGGCGCCTACGTCGGCGCCGGCCAGGTTCTTACGGTTACCCGTTACCGTAACTTTCGCGGCCATGCCGGGGATCGCCGAACCGGCCGGTCGCCTAAATACCGTTTTAAGCTTTTTAAATAATCGCTTATTTATTATACGTACCTATTTTCCGTATATTTTATTAACGTTATATAACTTTATAAGTAACCGCTTTATGTATTAAACCAATTAGGTGCTTTACCGATTAATAAATTAATACGTTTCGGAAATCAAAAGTACCGATTCCATCGGATATTTTATTAATTAATAAATTAATATATTTTAAAAATTAAGATATAATACGGGCAAAAACTATTCACCGGGATTTCGATAATTTTTTATTAATTAACGTTTAATATTTGTCGGTAATACATGAAAGGTAACGGTTACGTAATTATTAAAAGGAAATAATTTATATCCGATAACGTTTTAAAATATACCCGTATACGTTTTATAAAGCCATAACGTAAATAGTTGTATTTATATATAATAAGGCGGACTAGCTAGCGCCGTAACCTAAGCCCATTTTAAAATATCAATTAATAAAATTACGTACCTTTTTCGTAATTAAACCAAATTTACATATTTTATATTGGAAATTTATACCTCGCTTTATTTTACCATAACCTTATATGGTTATTATTATGTTTATATGGTTATTTTGTTAATTAATAACGTTAATTTCTTTTTATATAACTTCTTTTTTTTTCGGCTTAATTAACAAAATATCCCTTTTTTTTATATTAACATAATTATTTATTTTTATATATAGCAATTCCGTTAATTAATAGGATTAATTTATAACATATTTTAAGCTAATTAACAAAATATATTATATTTTTCCTTATATAAACGTAATTCCCTTTATATTTACTTTATATTATTTCTTTTACGGACGTAAAAACGGGACGAAAAAAAGTAAATAAATAATAAAATATAAAAAATAAAGTTTTTAAAAAGTCCGAAACTAAGGTTTTCTTTTATTAATTTGCCGATTACGGCCGTAAAATTCGGCCTTTTTTAATTATATTAATTTTAAATCTTCGAAATATATAATATTAAATATTAAATATTAAAAAGCTTAATTAAAAGCCTTTTAAAAACGTTTTATCTTAAACTTAACTTTTTTTAATAAATCCCTTTAATTAAATTCCGGCGAAAATTAATAAAAGGCCGAAATTATTAAGCGTTATTATTACCGTATAAAAAAAGTTCGTCGTTTTGATATTATTTTTATTATTTTATAACTTAATCCACCTTCGTAATTACGTTTCCGTTTTCCCGTTTCCGTCCGTTCGATTTAGATACTTATCCTTCCGGATCTTTTCGTTTAATTTATACGGGGCTTCCAGACGTATTACAACCTTATCCAGGTTTTCGGGCGCAAAAAATCGAATGGCCATTATTAACTTTCAAAACAGCAGGCTATGCTCATACTTAACGTTAAAGTCGAAAACGCCCTACCTGCAAGGGCCGAACCTCTCGCCGTACCAGCCCTAAGGCAGGCCGCAGATTTAGCAGCCAGAATACCGCTCGAACCCCCGCCCCCCCTTCCTGAGATTCGCCGACTTCCTAATCCCTCCCATTAATTCCATATCCGCCAAAGCATACCTGCATTCCAACATCCTATATGCGTAACCTTGCTTAATGGTCCGTAAACGGCATTTTAGGTAATAATATCCGTTTATTAAATCGTTTACGAACTTTTTAAATTTTTTTACTATTTTCGTAATTTTAATATCCTTATCTTTAATCCGCACCAAATTCGCGTTATAATCGTGCTTACCTTTTCGTATCTTAAAACGATTAGCCTAATGGCCGTTTTACGCGTTCGGCGTGATAGGCCGTTTCGTTTCCGATACCGGCATCCCGGGCGGCGGCATACGCGCCGCCTTTAAGCCGGGCTTTTTCCTACGCTTTATTACGTAGGTTACGTCGCCGCCCCATCCGCCGCAAGGCCGTCCCTAGGCGTAAGGCGGCGTTATAACGGTAAGGCTAATATCGGACGCGTTTTTTTATTTCGGCTCGGCGATAAATCGGCCGATATATTTTTCCTTAGCTTTCCGCCTCGCGTTTTACGCGGTTATATGCTGGCCCTTTATCCTTTACGTAACGTTACGGTTTTCCGCTACCGCCCGTACCTGGTAACCGGCTAACCGCGGCCCACCCCCCGCGTAACCGTCGTACCTTTTTCCCGTACAGGCTAGGTAAATGTTGTCGCCGAAGCCGCACTTCCGGGCCTTGCCGTTAACCCATCCGCTTACCATCTTCCTGTAACAGCGCGCCGCGGTATATCTCCTGCTTAACTCGTCCAAGCTCTCGAACCGTATTATTAATAACACGGTAACCGGGGCGCCCGACCGCCCGGCCCGCCCAAACTCCTGCAGCATCGTAAACATCCTTATCCTATCGTGGTCGCCGCGAAACATCCCTATATAAACGATAAACTCGACGCTCGGGTTCACGCCGACGCTATATGCCATAATATAACATATCCAGCCCTTATTTTCCTTTTAGGCCGAAACGTTATTCTCGAGCTTTTCCTCGGTAAATCCGTACCTATACCTCGGCAAGCTATTAAAGTCGTTACTTATCTTATCATACGCCGCCTTATTAATGGTAAATACCAAACCGTATTATTTATCGGTTTATAGGATTAAATCGTACCTTTTTAAAATGGTTATTCTTTACGATAAATCGGGGTTTACGTTATAAAAGCTGTAACGTAAGTTAGGCCTTACCGTTAACGTTCGTAGGATTTTAATTTCCGCGCCGTCAAGCCGTATCCTTTCGAAAAACCTCCGCTTTAACGTCGGCGCCAGCGATCCCGTAAGGTATAACTAATTTAAAAATATTTCGTTCATCCGTTACCATACCAACCTAAGCTCCTTTCGGAATTTGTCGTTATAGCCGAAAACCTCCTAAGCCTCGTTTAATATTACGTAATCGAACGCCTGCCGTATCCGCTTATCCTTAACGAAATTCGTTTACGCCTTTTTCATTATCGCCTCCGGCGTAACCAGGATAACGAAGGCGTCGGCGTTACAGCTTTAACCGTTTTACCGTACGCAGCTAACGTTCAGCCTACCCAGTTGGTCCAGCATATCTTACTATAACGCCCACGTCGGCTGGATCACGACGACGTACCCTTTCGGATCGACAAACGCCGGAAGTGCGTAAGTAATGAACTTCGCGCCCGCCGTTCCGGTTACATATAATATCTTATCGTATTCCTTTTACGCTTCGAACATTACCTTTTGGTATTCGCGGAATTATACGTTACCGCGGCCTAATATTAATTAAAACGTTTACGTATTTAGCCGCCGGCGTACGCCGTCGATCCTCGCTGCTTACGCCCTTAACCCGTTACCATCCGCCTTTTTCCGGTCCGCCCTGTCCCGGTCCGTTTACGCGGCAAGCCCGCCGTTAACGACGCCGCATACCTCGTGCCACCGGACGGATACGTAAAAAAAGCTGCTGAATATTTCGCCCGTATCCAATTATATAACATATACCGTCCGCCCGATATACGGTAAGTAGGACGCCTGTTAACCTACCGCGTCGGCCTTTTTCTCGTCCGCCTTTTCCGTAAACTTCCGTAAGTAATCCGGTATCCCGCCTATACGTAATATTTAATTAAACGTTAGGTTATTTATAAACCTTTTCGCAAAACCGATAATTACGTACCGTTATTATTATACGTTAAGCCTGTTCTTTAGGTAATTCTAATTATACTTACAGAACTTCCTTATTAGCTTATTTTCATTACCTAAGTTTATTTTTTTTAGGCCGTTTAAATTAAAAACGAACAAGTTCGCTAATCCGCTTACGCCTGTACTTTCCAGCAACTACCGCCACCTGAACGGACCGACGACGAACCGTATTAGCACTTTTAATAGCCGGACGGGAAGGAACCGCCATACCGGATATTCCCTAATCGACTTTTACCGCCTTTTCGATAAAATCGTCCGTATGCCCATTAGGCCGTTCGTAACGAAAATATTACGTAAGCCGCCCTTTTCCGTATTTTTCATACGGAACGGTAAAATTTCCGTCTTTCGTACCGGCTACCCCGCTATTAGGTAAATTATTAATAACAGGTTATCTTAAAATTATCGGATTATATTCTGATATTCCTGTAATTTCCGCTATACGAAACGGCCGCCTAACCATTACGTCCCCCGTAAACCCTCGTTCCGGCTAAATACTTTTGCAAAAAACATTTCGCACTTTAATACTTAGTTCCGGTTTTGCGGATACCATAAAAAGTTATACCTATACGTTTCGTTAGCCTTATTATTATGGACGGCATCGAACTGCGGCATTAACGCGCCGAAGGCCGCGGCATCCAAACCGTCGAACAGCCACCCTAACAACCGTTCCGCCTCGTCCATCGCCGCCGTCAGCAAGACCCGTAACGAACCCGTGCTTATCTCGGCACCGGACGAAAACATCCTTAAGGTATCGTAGGCCGGTTACGATATGGTCGGGGCCTACGACGTAATCCTCCTTATATACGATATCCTGGCTTCCGTTTATTACATTTACGTTAGCGGCGTTTGGTAGCCCTCGTTAACGGCGACGTACGTTACGTTCTCCGTCCTTTTTTTAACCAGCGCTAATAAGTCGCCTTCGCCGCTTTCCGGCACCGCCGACGCGCCTATCGAAAAAAATGTTAACCAGTAACCCCGTAAAAAAAAGCGCTCCGAAATAAGGAAAACGGGCCGCCTTTTTAAGCGGGTACGTAAAACGGTTAATACCAAAATTACGAAAAAAGGGCCGCGTTTTGTTAATTAGCGCATAATAAGCTGCGCCCGGCTAGACCTTTTCCCGCGTTAATATGCAAAATAACGTAACGAATTAAACCCGGCAGGCCATTATCCCGCGTTAATAAGCAAAATACCGCCTTCCCTTCC
>QJNU01000898.1:0-24040 GCA_004154915.1 Monosporascus ibericus
TGGCGATTCTCTGTCCTGATCGGGAAGCTCCCTCCCGTGGCTCGCGACGTATTTGTCTCTTGGCCTTCGCCTTGCCATATGCTTGACATTCGACTGTTGTAAGACCCTTCAGGCGGACTCCCTTTGTATGGGACTGCAATTGAGCGATCATTTCGGGGCCTGGATGGCCTAGTCTTAGGTGCCACATGGTACCGTCACCTGTACGCGGTAGTCTCTTCGTCCATAAGTTAACGTTTCGTCTGTAGGTAGCTAGAGCTGCATGGGTAGCTGTTACGCTGATATCTTCGATAACGAACTGATCAAACTTGTCTATCAGCGTAACAACCACCTAATCATACTTATTTCGAATAAAATTGTTGGTTTTTCGGTTATCCCACCAGTACCCCTTCTTTCGAAGCTGTCGAAGTGATACTAGGTTGCACGCAAATTCTTCGCAGTAGGCAACGTCGTACAGATGTAACGCTCTCGTACCGCTAGGACTTCGAAGTAACACATCAACCTTTCCATACCCCTTGATCGGTACGAAGCTGTTGCCTACGTACACCCCGTCACCCTGTACGGTTGGTCTAAAGTTTAGGAACCTGCCGATAAGGTTGAAGATGTGTATCGTAAACCCTGAGTCCAGAATGGATGAATTCTTCAAGGGGTAAAACAAGACGTTTATCGCGCCGCGTTGATCAGAAATCAAGAAGCACGCCAGGACTCATCTTACTCCCTCTAGGAGTCAATCTGTCTCTTGTATAATTAGCTTGTCCATAGTCTTTAACAGACGGTCAATCTCTTCCTTTAAGGACTGATCAGAAGCAATCCGCTCCTTAACCATAGCTTCCATTGCTCCGTTAAACCTAAACCATGCTGGAGCTTTGCTAGGGAACGCATAAAAGCATTAGGTTAGCTTGTGTAGCGTGCTTAAGTACGCTTTACAACGGGTGCCTTGTGCGTCCGACTCTTGGCGCTTTCGCTTGCTAGTGTTTCGGTCCGTTTAAGAACTTCCACGACCGCTTCGCTTCGGCTTTCGTTTAGGGGCCCTACCTCGCGGCTGAGGGTTAGATGGCTTAGTTTCTTCCTGATCAGGATGATCCTGATCAAACTGGTCCGCGGGGGTCCCGTAAAACGTTAGAAACGCTGCCTTAATATTTCTTAATGTAGATAGGGGATGGGTTATAACCCAGTGATCTAGAAGGTTAACTGCTACCTTTTGGTAACTGATCGTACCGCTGTCGATCTCAGCCTTCTTCACCATCTGAAAGGTTGTTATCCAGGTCTCCGCAATGGGAGCCAGAGCTGTACATAGGTCGTTAACCCATATAACCGTTATATTCGTTTTTGGGATACCGTGTCGCTATCCCTGGGCCATGATCTTTTGCCACCTTACGATCCACTCGTCCAACCTCTTGCCGGACTTCGAGGCTTGCTTCAGCCTTTCGCGGTATTCTCGTTGGGTGTTGATTAATAACCTGGTATCGTACACCTTGCCGGATTCAGCCAGCTTAGCGTACCACTCTCGTAGGTTCTTCCCTGGAAAAAGACTTGTTTTTTTGATCGCTGGAGACACAGACTCCAGGACCCATTTCGTAAGTTCGCTAACGCTTTTGCGGAAGGTCTCGTACTTCCGATCCTTGTAGGTATATGCCGCGAAGTCCTGAGTGTAGGCTTGTTTGCCCTCGGTAATCATCTTAAGGGTATTTGTCGGATGGCCCGTTAGATCGACCTTTTCGACTTGTACAGTTCCTTCGGTAGATGAACTGGCTGCTCGAGTCGTCATCTGACGGACTAGTTTCTTTGGGTAGGAGGATATTTCGGGTTCTTTAGGTCTGGTAGGCCATGGATCGTCCTGATCAGGATCGATAAAGTCCCAAATATCAAACGCGTACGCTCTAGATTGGAATTCGCCTTTGAATCGATCCCAGTCCTTGGGTCCCTTGTAGATGACTAAGGACGTCGACTGTTCGGTCGCCATTGTTGTTATTTGAAATATATGGATAATTGCTACTGATATACAGCCTATATCATTTTAGCAACAGCTGATCAGTTGATATATACGCGAATTGAGCGAATGAGACTCTTAATTGTCAGATATAGGGGACATCAGTTGTGTGGTCGTATTAGGTCAGTTGCAGGTGCTGTTACACTCATACAACTTTAAGTAGCTTAGCTCCGGAACACATATGGGCCGATCAGTAGGTGACCTTTCCGTATATGGGGTGCGCTACGCACCCCCCAGCTAGCTGACAATGATCGAGCCATTCGAGCCAGGTTCCACTGGCTCGATGGGCTCGACGACAAAGCCATTCGAGCCATGGAAAACATACTATTATGGCACCAGTATATAAATACGCTCATTACTTCTCCTATAGCCTAGATAGCACCAGCTTGTAATACAACTTGGTTACCTAGATTACCTTTGACAATCTGCTATTACCAGACGTGACTATCGCATACCTTATTGCTTAAGGTTTAATAGTTGGTTAAACCGACCAGTCGTCACACCAGGCGTAAGCGTAAATTGCGTTAATTAATGCTAATTATCGCGGTATTTCGTACCTTAGAACGGGGTAAGCGATTTTCTGTGGCTATTTCGATAGATATTTTAACGTTACCTTTGGTATCTGTTAACTTTAACGTCGTAATCGGCCCTAATTCGGAGCTGCACGTTTTTAACGGTATATAAGTAGACCTGGACCTTATAAAGGTCGTTCCGTTATGGGTCCTTTTTTTGCCGTTGACTATTTGACTTAGTTGCGGCCTGTCGGGTTTCTTTGCCGTAGGTTAAGGTGGTTCCCCGTTTTCCGTGGCCTGTCCTTGTTCTGATAAAAGGTTTTTCTCCTTGTATCTTTTAATTCCCGCCTTCCGGACGTTCTTTAGCTTATTTTTCGTTAGCCGTACCAGCTATCCCTTAGTTCGCTTAAGGGCGGCCGCGTAGTTTTCGTGTCCTGTTTGGAGAGAACCTTAATAATTTGCGTATTTAGAGGGCCGGTTATATTCGCTTTTCGGATGTTAGTCCAGCTTGTTTTTATAGTTATTATACGGCGCAACCTTTTAGTACCGTCCTTTAATATAGTACTTTTGGCATCCTGGGCTATGTAATTCGGTTATCGGTATTTTCGTTATTAGTTTAAACTGCCCGCTGGTATTAAAAAGCTTAAAGAACTTAATTAGAGTTAAAAAGAATTATCCAGGTTCCGCGGTTAGTTATAAGATCGGGCCCGTATTTTAACGGTTTGCAGCTTATAAGCCGATATTTAATTTATACGTAAACTTTATTATAAATAACGTCCTGCGTATTAATAACGCGTTTCGGGTTAATATAATCTAGAAAAGTATACGGTATATTCGATACCGCATAAGTATATTATTATTCCGGCACTTAAATATTATCGGCGTTAATAACTTTGCTTAGGCTTTATTTTACGTCCGGTTTAAAAAGTATGCTCCGGATTTATCTAATAGTTAATTTAATAAACTAGCTTATATTTGTAACCGTAATATTCGGGATATCCAGCAGTTATAGCTCTAAATCTTCGAATTTATTATATATGGCAGTTTTTAGCATAAAGGGTTATTCCTTATGGGCGCGCTGTTTTTCGCTTAAACGGATTAGGATTTTATTATTCTTTTTGCTAGAAAACTAGGATATGGTGGAGTTAGTTTTAATAATCGATTTGGCGATTTTTATACCGTTACTTGGGTTGGAGTTATGCCCCGATTTGGCTATATTAACCTGGGAGATTTGTTTATTTTTCGCCTTTAAATTAGTTGGTTGCAAGCTTAATAGCCGTATAGGGGCGTAAAACGTCCCGTTAGAGGTCGAGAAAACCGCCGTATTAAGGTGGCCGACGAACATCTTAATAAGAAATTTTACTTTTGCCTTATAATCCGTTTGGTAATTACCTTTATAATCTTTAACGAACGAATTTAGGTATCTAGCTAAGTTTTTAATAACTTGTTTTTTAACTTAAATTTGTCGTTTTATTTCGTCAAGTCGGGAGGTGATAGCTAAAGTCGTAATATCGGGTTAAGGTCGGTTAGCGGCCTTTCCGTTGGTAAGGTTTATTACTGGAGGAGCCTGGATATTAGCAGGTTTTTTTTATTCCGCTGTAATTATGCGAGGTTTAAGGGGGTAAGTGGTTTATGCTGTTAAGTATATTAAGCCATATCGTTAGGAACCCTAATAAGCTGCTATAATATGGTAAGGGCTTTTATCTTTGTCGATTGCTGGTGGTTACCAACGATCGTGAGATTTTTGTAACGAACCTGTCATACATCCACCTGGAAGTATGAGCAGTATCCGAAAAGGGGTCTTGATTTGCAGGTAATAATAGAGCGAGAAATGATTCACTAGGGGTCTTGTTCGTTAAAGAGATTTAAAGACTTTTCCCTCAATTAGAGAACGGTGTAGTTGCCTCCAGTTGAAAGCTTAGATTGATAGCTAAGAAGCGAAACTAAGTAGGTGCTATTTATATAGGAGACCGCTTCATTATATATCCAACTGTCTTTTAATAAATGTATCGTGGATCTATATAATCTATGTGATCTAGTCTCAGATCACTTAAATCACCTAGATCACTTAAAGGCTAAGCCCTTTGGCCAACCTTTAGTCGTAACGCATTCCGCGTTAGGCCTTAAAGGTAAATCCTTAGAATAAGAATATTGTTTTCGTAATACTATTTCTCCTTTTTAAGGATTTTTGTCCCAAAAATAAAAACAGTAAGTTATTTTCTTTTACTGAACCCACTTTTGGGCCTAGTTAACCTTTATCATATTAGGCCGTATTAAAAAAAAAAAACCTTATTTAAACCAACGCGATTTTCGGGATAATCGTACTAATTTAATTAAGAAATTTGGTATTAAGGGTTTTCCGTATTTTTATTATGTTCAACTTAGCGAAACCGAATGTTTTTACGCCTTGGAGTATTTAAGTTATAATAACTGTATTCGTCGCCAACGTTTTTCTTGCAACGTTTTAACCATAAACTCCTTAAAAAAGATGAACGAAATATAAAAACGTCTTCAAAAAAAACAGCGGAAGGTTAAGAATAATTTTTTGGCGTACTAAGAAATAGCGGAAAAGGAACTAAACGAGTTAAGGCGTTGCCAGAATAAAAAATCGAAAAAGTTTATTGGAAGATTAAAACGCTTACGTTTTTAAAAAAATCTTCTTAAAAAACGGGCGTTAAAAATGTTAAAAAAAGGTCTAAAGTTGGATTAATTGGAAAAACGGGGAAAAAAAAAAACGGCGACAGGTAAAGGTAAAGCAGGCGCAGCTTGCTTCCGAAATAGATGCCATAACAAAAACGTTTACTTCCTTCGACTGGAACGCCGTAAGGTTAGATTTAAGCGGGGGACCTTTGTCGCCTGCGATCTTGGCCGCGTTGGAGACGGTCGGTCAGGATTCCGTCGATAAAACGTTTTAATTAGGTTTATCGCATTCGTTAGGTGGTTAAATAGTTTTTAAATGTTTTCTTCGTATAAATATCCTTTTTATTTAAATAAATACTAAATCTTATTTTTAATTATTTTAAAATCCAGTATCCTTTCGACTTCGTACTTATTATTATCTTTTTAAATCTTTAAGTTTATTTTTAACGGGGCGTTCTTAAGTGTTAATTTAAGCAAGGAAATATGGAAAACAATATGTATTTTTATTATCTTAAGTAATAACAGTCGGTAATTAGTTTTGGAAATAACTTTATTAATTTTAAACGGATTAAACTTTTTGAAATTAAGCTTATCGTTAAGCCTTTTAATCTTAATTTATAAGATATTTAACGTTACGTTCTATTTTTGACGTAATAAATAAACCTTATCTTTTTTCGCTAAAATTAATTTTTTAATTCTTTTCTTGTTATAGCACTGGGCTATTCTTTGCTAAAAAAAACGCAACTCGGCTTATAAACGGGATTATATCGTCTTAATTTCCGTTACCATTATTTTTGTTCGGGGAGCTATGGTAATGATTATAGGAGTTTTATGTACCGGTTGCTTTAATCGTTAAATCATTGCCTTATGTCCGTATACAGCTGTATAAAAGGATATGCCTATGTTTTCGTTAATAAACGTGTTATAAGCTACTTATGCTAATAGTAATAACTTTACCTAATTATTTTATTAGTAGTTAACATAACTTCGGAGGTATTATTCCAAGGTCTGATTTAGTCGTTCCGTTTAACCATCTGTTTATAGGTAATAAGCTATAAAGAACTTAAGCTTAATACCTATCTGTTTAAAGAAGCTGGTACTAAACTTGGATATAAAAAGCTTATTTCGGTTAAAAATAATCTTTTCTGGTACTCCATATTTATCGAAATAATATTGGATAAATATATAAATCAGTTATTCTGCCGTTACAGTTCCTTTAAAGGGTAAGAAGTACCCATACTTAGTAAGTTTATTAACGATCACCCAGAATCCGTCGTATTCGACTTCAGTAGTTAGGTCTTTAAATAAAGGAAGGTTAGTGATAAAATCCTAAGCTATGGTGTTCCATACTTTATCAAGAATATCGGTAGGTTGCAACAGCTTATAGGGTTTATGGCGTACTGCTTTGGCCTTATTATAGATGTTATAATTCTTGATAACCTTTTTAACTACTCGGCGCAGTTTTAGGAAGTCGTATTTTTCCTGTAACCGTCGGGTAATCTTAAAGATTTCTTAATATCCATATAATAGGTTTTCGTAAAATTTCTTTACGAATTGTTCCTATTAGTTCCTGGGAACATAAATTTTGCCATAGTATAACAGCTAGCTTTTTAGCTATCCTTTCAGCTATTAAATTGCTTTCTTTTTATTTATGTCGTAAGAACCTCAAAATCGTATTAAAAGTTTAGGGGTTAACTTTTTTAAAATCTTACATAACTATATAATACCATTTTAGTTATATTATAACATGTATATGCTTCGTTTAGGTACTTTAGGATTATAATCGCCTTTACGATTAAAAATATCCGCTTAAATATTTTTTATTCCCTTAATATAATATATTTTAAAGTTAAATCTTAATAAGAAAATTATCCAAGTTTCGTATCGCTTATTTAAATTTTATGCCTTTATAAACCGGATAAAGTTTTTATAATCGAAGTAAATATTAAAGGGGTTTTTAATTCTATTTAAAAAAGGTTCCTATTTCTTAAAAACGTTAATAATTGTTAGTAGTTTTTTATCGTAAATTAAATATCTAAGTTCTACATCTCGGAATGCCTTCGAATAATAAGCCACTAGGTATTACTTATCGTTATCCTTTAGCTGTTCTAGGACGGTACCTAATGCATAATCCGAAACGTTTATCTTTAAGCACTTCTTCTTATCTGCATTAGGTAATCTTATTATAGGTCTATTAATAATTACGTTTTTTAAAATCTGGAATATTTTCCTTATATCCTTTAAAAACTTAAATTCCTTACTAACGTACTTTTTGGTAATAAGTTTCGTTAATAAGCTAACTATATCTCCGTATCCCTTAATTAAGCCTCATACATAACCCATAAATCTTAAAATTTGCCAGATGTTAATAACAATCGCCTTATTAAGAATGGGCTAATCTTTAATTACTTTTATTTTAAAGCGTTAAATCTGAATTTGGCCGGAGGTAAATATATATCCCAGAAAGTCTAGCTTTTGTATATGCCATACGTTCTTGGCTAGGTTAACTCGGATGTTTACCTTATCTAGGGTCCTAAGTATTTAAGCCATATATTATTTATACTTTTTTAGAGTTTCGGAATAAATAAGAATGTCGTCGAGGTAAACAAATACGAACTTATCCAGATACTTCCGTAAAATAATTATAATCAGGCGTTAAAAACTGGCGGAAATATTAATAAATCCCATAAGCATTATTCGGTATTCATAAAGTTTATATATCGTTCTAAATGCCGTTTTCCATTTTTCTCCTTTAGCCATTTTAATACGGTAATAACCGTTTTGCAGGTTAAGTGCAATAAACTACTTAACTTTATTAACATTTTTTTAAAGGTATTCATAAGGATTAAAGGGTATTTATTCTTAATTATAATATTATTAAGTTATCTGTAATCGATAACTTTTCTAAAAACCAGGTTTCCGTTTTCGTTAATCTTTTGCTTTCCGTTTTTGGTCTTTGATACCATAAGGACGGGGTATCCAATAAGAAAATTAAAAAGTTAAACATATCCTTTTTTTAAATCGAGTTAAATAATTTTCCATAAGGCTTTTAATTTTTTAAGGTTTATGTGGTAAATCTTATAAAGTTTAGGATAATATCTCTTTTTGATAAATAGTCGGTAATTTTATTAATCATGTGGTAATAATTCGTAATTTTCTTTATCCTTAAATAATTTCTTAAATTTTCGATATTCAGGTGGTATTGTTTTAGTTTAATCCGGCATTTATACCTTTTTAATAATGTAATAAATTTCTTATTTGTCCTTTTTAAGTAACGTTTTGTTACTTTCCTAGGAAAGTATTTGGTATTTCCAGTTAATATGTGAATTACTGGTCCTAAGCCATGCCATTCCCAGGATAATATCATATCCGGAAATGTCGGCAATATTTAATGAAATTCGTTTTTAATATCTTTAAATCCAAACGGGAAATTCTTCCGTTTTTCGTAAAATTTGTCCGTTTTCGTATTTAAATAGGCTTTCGTTTACTGTACGTAATTTATAGAACTTCAGCTTGTACTTTTAAAAGATCTAATGTTCTTCTGCCGTTACGGGAAAGATAAAGTTACTTTCGGCCCTTAAGTTAATTATGGCTTTAAATATGCTATTTTTATATTAAAGTGGAATTTCGATCTGGCTGCATAATCCTTTTGCTGCTTTATATAAGGTTTTGTAGGTTAGGGCTTTTTGATGCCTTATTTTCGAAAGCCTTTGGCATTTTTTAACTTATAATGGTATCCAGCTTAAGAAAGTCTTTATTTATGCGCCTTTTAAATAACGTATTTAATACATTAATCGTTTTTACATTTAAACCATATTTTCTTGCCATACTTATATTCGGAGGTAACTATTCTTTTCGGGCTCGATCCTTAATCTTATATCTTTCGAGTTATCGGGTTAAAAGTATAAACCTCCGAAAGAGGTATTTCCATATTTAGGAGTTTATGTTAAATGCAAAGTATCGGGGAATAACATAAACATCCTTACGATATAACTTTTTGGCTTTGTTTTAATTCGGGATGTAAGTAACAAGACTTAGGGTATTTTGGTTATCGGGGAATTTCTGTGTATCTGTATTTATTATCTGGCTCGGTAAGTATTTCCTCGTTTTATTTAAGTTAAAAGTCGTTATCTTCTTTAGCTTTAAGATAAATAAGATAATCGTCGATGTAACAAGCGGTAAAGTGCAACGACTTATGTTAACTTTTTCGTGGTTTGGTATATACCGTGCATTTAGGGAGTTCGCAAAGTTCCGGGGATAGCTGTCCGTAATTGCTAGCGTCAGGTCGGAACTGATCATTTTCGTTATGCATTTTATACCGAGATGTGTTAAGATGGTAGGAACATCCTAGCTTTATGGTTATTTTAAAGGCTGTTTATCCAGGGTGATATTTATAAGCCCTAGCCTTAAAGTCCTAGTAAATAGAGTAATCTTCGTATTCTAGGATGTCGTTCTGGATCTGGATTGTAGTGGTAATAGTAAATTCTGGTTGGAAAGAAGTCGAGTTAACTTTTTTCTCTTCCTTTTCTGCCTTATTGTCGGTTTTTTATTTAGCCGCTTTGGCTTTCTTTTAGGGTTAAGGAATCTTTCCTTTCTTAAAGTTCCTTTTAACGGAAAAGCGACATTCGCTTTTAAAATGTCCCTTTTTGCCATAATTAAAACATTCTATATTGGTCTTGTTTTTTTAAGGCTTTTTCGAAATAATGTTTGCTTTTTTTTAAAGGCTTGCCCTTATCTTTCTTAATTCGGCTATTAAAATTTTTGTCGTTATTTCGTTTGTTGGTTCCTTTTTTTTAAGGTACCGGTTAAAGGTGCATTAATTAGCGATAATTACTTTGTCGGTATATTCCTTAAAGGATCTTATTTTAAGTACCATATATATCTTATCCTTAACTTAAGGTTTTAAGCCGTCGTAAAAAGGATAAAATAATGCGTTTTCGAGTAAATTGAAAATTACGACCAAGCGGTTAAATTCTATCATATATTCTATAGCTAATTTAGTTCAGTAAAAAAGGTGTAATTATTTTACGGCGTATTATTTTTTGTTTGGGTTTTTAAATATAACTTGCATTCGGTTTTTAAAGTATCGGTAATCGCTAAAGATGTAATTGGTAATATCTAAAAATTCCTTAAGGTAATTCTTTAGGTAATCCTTTATGATAGGTTCGAACCATAGAAAAACTCGTTTAGTAAGCAACTGGAAAATAGCCATTATTTTTTAATAGTTTTCCGTTAAGGAGCTTTGGTAAAACTTAAGGTAAGTTTTAGCTTAAACGAAGAATCCTTTTATATTTGTAGTTTTATCATAAAGCTTTGGGGTAATTAGCTTATAGCCCTTGATTTCCGGCATTCCGTAGTAGCTAGGGGATGGGATAGTGGCTTCGCGATATCGATTAGGGCCGAATAATAGGGGTGCTGGGGTTCTTTCCTCCATTTTTTGGGTAAGTTAAGCTATATTTCTTTTAGGAAGTTGGGGTCTTTTTTTTTTTTTTTGCTTTTTTTAAGGCTTGGATTTTGCGCAACAAGATCTCCATTTTTTCCTTAAGGGAGAGCTTTTTTTCCTTTCCCTTTGGGCCCTAAGGTTTCTGGATTATTGGCTTTTTTTCCTTTTCCGAATTTCCCTGGACTTTAATAATGTTTTTTGGAGCCGGGGTTGGTTGCTGGGTTTGGAAAGAAGAAGGTTATTTTTTGCTACGGGTTATAAGAGGTATAATGTTGTTAATTAATTAAAGAACTTCTTCGATAGGGGGTAGATTATTTAATTTGGTTACTAATCCCTTACCGGCTTGTAACGGGGATCGGGTGTACTGTTTGTCTTTTGAACGTCGTTTTATGATATCGTCTTTACTGAGTTTAGGAGAGCTTATGCCCAACTGGGCTTGGAATTATCCGTCGGTTATTAATTAAGGAGCTATTAAAATGTAACGAACCTGTTATATATCCACTTAAAAGTATAAGCAATATCCGAAATAGGGTTTTGATTTGTAGGTAACAATAGGGCGAAAAATGATTTATTAGAAGTTTTATTCGTTAAAAAGATTTAAAAACTTTTCCCTTAATTAAAGAACGGTACAGTTACTTCCAGTTAAGAGTTTAGATTAATAGTTAAAGAGCGAAACTAAGTAGGTGCTATTTATATAGGAGATCGTTTTATTATATATCCAACTGTCTTTTAATGAGTGTATCGTGGATCTATGTGATCTATGTGATCTAGTCCTAGATCACTTAGATCACCTAGATCACTTGAGGGCCAAGCCCTTTGGCCGACCTTTAGCCGTAGCGCACTCCGCGCTAGGCCTTAAAGGTAAGTCCTTGGGATGAGAACACTGTTCTCGTAACAATTTTAGCCTTAATGTTTTAGCTCGGTTAGTAGCAAAGTCGCCAAGAGCGCCAAGAGTTAGAAAATTAAATGTGATGTACGCTTAAGTATTAACAGTTTTAAACGTACAGATGAAATATAAAAGGAAAGGTGTTTTTGCCAAAAAAATTTTTTTTTTATAGTATTTAACGCCGGGGGGTTAAGCCGTATAACAGCTGTCTCAGAGTCTCTCATAGAGCATATAGGGTATGCTAGGCTAGGTGAAGCTATCTTTAACTAACTTATTTATAAGTGTAGACCTATTTAGCAGTTTTTGTCCGTAGACGCGTTGCCGTTTCTAGCGTATCAAGCTGTATCCTTTTTCCTCCGTGCGAAGGCAGTGCCCAGCGTTTTCCCCCTTCCCTTAGCGGGAGTTTTCGAGGGCTAAAGCCTGAATTATAGTTATGATAATTAGGTATGTCAGCTGGCTGTCTGCCATATATCACGTGCCTAGGCGTATTGGTAAGTATAAAATCATCCTTTTTTCCCGTCTTTTTAACTCTTTTA
Organism: Monosporascus ibericus; assembly: GCA_004154915.1. NCBI lineage: Eukaryota > Fungi > Ascomycota > Sordariomycetes > Xylariales > Monosporascus > Monosporascus ibericus. Next base: position 12,005 of record QJNU01000898.1, read on the forward strand.
GAAACGCCTAAAAATACCCGCCGAATCCCTTATATTTAAATTAAAGAAAATCGTCCGGGCCCCAAGTAGCCTTTGCCATTATAGGGTAATCGCTTCGTTTGAAACGATATCCGGTAACGGCTTTAATGTAGCCCCGTTCCGGTCTTTTCGCGTATAGATATCCCCGAAAAACCCCGTAACCCCGATGTAATCCTTATGAGCTCCCTTAGGTAACGAACCTTCTCTCTAGGTCCTTATGGACGCGTTTTCGGCTTTAATAGCTAATTTTTAAAACAGGCGCCCGCTTTCTTGTAGTAAACTAGATGTTCGGGTGCTTTAAGCTTACCGTAAGTGTAATGTAACCCGGCGTCGTCGTGCTTGAACTTCCGGTGGTACCAGGCAAAGTTTTCATGCCCCGTACGGAGCGCTAGATAATGGTAAAGGGCCGGCTTCGTTAAGCATTCCAGCTTATCGGGGCAACGTAGATAATACTTCAGTTTCTGTCAGATATAGGGGATATCAGTTGTGTTGTTTTATTCGGCTAGTTGCGTGCGCTCTCGCAACGCGTACTGCTCTTAAAGTAACCTAACAACGGAATATATATCATCCGATCAGAGGGAGCCTTTCCGTATATGGGGTGCTAACGCACCCCCTGCTAGCTGACAGTTTCCAACTCTTATACTGTTATGAGAGTTTAATAAAAGTTGTTTCCCATTATATCTTTCGTGGCGCTTTATTTTGTAGCTTTGCTTTAGACTTGATTCCGTAAGTTATAGCTGTGCAGTCGTTATTAACGTTTTTTAGCTTTAAGCCCGCTTTCGCTAGCTTGTCTATCAGTTCGTTTCCTTTTACGTTATAGTATCCTGGGCTTTAGCGTATTTCGACGTTATGCGTATCTACCGTTGCGTGGAATTTTAAGTATACTTATTAGGAGGATATAATGACATTCGTCTTAATCCCGCAGATTGCTTCCGTATTGCGTAGGCAGATCCATATTCGCTTCCAGTTAATTTCTAGGAGTTCTATAATAACGTACTTTAATCCTTTCCAAGTTTTTATTATCTTCGCGTCGAAGATAATAAAGCAAGGGTTTAGGCGTCCGCATCTTGTACCGAGAAATCGCTTATTTTGGTAGACCGTAAAGCTGTAACCGACTTCCGTTTTGTCCTACGAGCCGTCCGAAAAGACGATAACGTCCTCCGGTGGCAAAGCCACATACTAGAGCTCGAAAGCTGTGGCAGCTTTCTTTTTGGTAAGTTTTTGTATAAGGTTTTTTCTCAAGCTAGATGGGTATCTGGGAAAGATTAGGGTAGGTTGTTATACGGGTGGTAGTATCCTTGCCATTACTTGTATTTTAGTTTTAGGGTTTTGCAAACCTTCCGCTTTATGTCCCTTAATAGTTTTAATCAGTTCGGTTCTTTTAGTTAAAGGGTGATTTTTGTCGACAGTTCGCAGCCTATAGGCAAATCTTCATAATGCAAGGTCCAGGGCCGTTTATGCTGTCGGCAGTCCCGAATCGCGATATAAAACGTCCGTAAGTGTTATTTTTTATACTGGTAAGGTAGTTTTGGTAATTAGGGTAAGAACCCGTTGGATTTTTTTATATGTTAGCTTATTTTAACGTTAACCTTAATCTTTTTTACTTATTTGATACGTTTTTCGTATTATGTTTCCGCACCGTATAATGCCGTAAGAATAATATACGTAATTATAGCTTTTTGTAATCCGGACGTTAGAGGTCCGTATTTCGTATTCGCCAGGTGTCGTATATGTTGGGCGAGTTATATTATTTTGCCTGGTTTTTTTTGGAGACGTATCGCTTAAATGTTAATTTTTTTATTAAACTATACCTTAAGCCACTTAAGTGTTAGCGCCTTATTACTATTTTCCGGTTTTTTTACCGAGTGGATTATGAAGTTGTCGTCGACTACTACCGACGGGTCGTATTTCCCCCGTATTCTGATAATATGTAATAGTTCGCACTTTTCTGAGACGAAATAAATCCGGTTTTTTTTACCATATTATAGTACCTATTATACGTTTTAAATTAAAATTTTTAAACGTTTTATATACATATAAGTCGTCCGTGTAACCAAATTTTAAGGTCCGGTTTTATTATAAAAGCTTTGCGAGGTATAATATCTGTCACGGCCAGTACCTGATATAGCATGATAGCTAGCTTATTGGCGCTATGGACGAAGATTCTAAGCTGAAGAAAAGAAAGAAAGAAAGACAGAACCGCAAAGTGTGTGAAGATCTACAAATACCCTTACTCCATGTATGGCAGGTGGCTAGTTCATATGGCAGCTGTCAGCCCCATGTGACGGTTGCCAGCCTCACGTCTTGATCCTGATAGCTACCGTTACATTACCCCCTTTTAAAAACTTGTATACGATTAAAGAAAGTGTATAAGTTTCTGTTAGTTACAGGTGTCGTTTCTTTTTTGTCGGTCCGGTTCCTGCCTTTTCGGCCTTATTGTTATTAGGATGGTTTTTGTTAATTTCGTCGGTAGTTACCGTACGTATTTATTCCTATAAACGGACCGGTGGTCCGGGTATTTCGGGATGTTCCGTATGGAACCGTTTTATTACGATCGGGGCGTTTTTAAAGTTGGTTGCCGAGTACTATGTTTCGTCGGGATCATAGCTTTTTTATTTGGCCTGATATTGTAGCTTTTTGTAGCGCCCGTTAAGTTTCGTTTGTTCGATTTGTTTTATTTCGAACTTTGGTTTACCGTTAATTTTTTTAGATGGCGGTAATGTTTGGATTTGCTAAGGTAACGGGTTGTCGTCGGCTTTGCGTAATCGGTCGGCGTGGAACAAGTTGGTTATTTTGTAGCTCGGCGGTAGGTCGAAAACGAAATTATGTCCGCGTTCTTTTAGGATTTTAAAGGGTTTTACTTATTGCGAGTTTAAACGGATAGTTAATATTTGCGTTACGAAGCCTTTTTTACGGAAAAAAACTTTATCGTTAATTTTAAAGTCGGCTAAACGGCGCTTTTTATTAACTTACGTCTTTTAACGTTTTGTCACGGCGCTGATCGTCTCTAAAGGCTGGGTAAGGTATTCTGTTGTTGCACGAAGAAGAAGAAAGAGAGAACTATCTAAGAGGCGTGGTGCGCCTGCAGCTATATAGCGTTATGGCTGCTTAGCTAAGCCGTAACGTTGGTACCGTAACACGTTTTTACGTTTTCAGTACGGCTTTTTTTACGAACGTTTGGACGTTTTTAATCCGTTTAACGATTATTAACGCCCGTTAAGCTGGTTCGGTTTTTACTTTTGCCATGTTTAAGTTTAGCGAAAATGGGTTCCGGATATCCTTACTTAATATAACCTTTAACGGAATTATATCGATCGACGAATATTATAATAAATTATGCGCAAAGTTTAATACTGGTATATATATGTTTTAGTTATTTTGGTATTTATCGATATAAAAACGTAAACGTTAATTTAATTTTTAATTCGTAAACTTAATAACCTTTTAGGTTTACGGGTATAAGGCGTTTCCGTAACGATATTTTATACCGGTAAATTCGTTTAATTTCGACAGAAATTAAAAAACAAATTATCTTATATTATCGTTAATCCAGATAGCGGGTATTTTAAGAAAACGATATAAGTATCGATAATATCGGCTGGCCAGGGTTTCGGCGGTATCAATCTTTTTATTTAGTAAAGTTACCATAATTCTGCTAAATTTATCGATAAACGTTTATATATAGTTATAACCGTAACGGTCCTTCGGCATATTTTTTCCGTCGACGACGACGTAATCCCAAACATTATTCGGAATAGGGAAAGGGTAAAAAAATCCCGGGGTTTTATTTCGAAGCGTTTTGTTTCGACGGTAATCGTAATAGTTCCGGATATATTGTTGGACATTTTGCTTAAGCCGGGGCTAGGTATATTCCCGTATTAACATCTTAATTATTTTATTTTGGTTAAGGTACGTAAATATCTTAGGTACGTAAGCTTTACGGATAAATACGATACGAAGGAAAATGCGGCCGTCGGTTGTTTTTTCGGGTATTACCAGTTTATTATCTTTTTTACTTAAGCTTTATACCTCGTTTTTGCGACGGATAAGGTCGATTAAATCGGCATCTTACGGGATATTTTCGATTCGTACCTTAATTAGTATCCCGTTAATGGTAACGATAAGGAAGTTTAATCGTTTTGGCGGAATTAAGATTTGGGTTTTTTCTTTTTTCTTTCGGGCCTTAACGGTAGGTAAATCGACCGTTTTTCGTGATAAGGCATCCGCGGCGACATTTTCTTTATTAGGTTGATATTAAAAGGTAATATCGAAATTAAAAAGGAAATCGGCTTATCGGATCTGGCGCGTAAAAAAAACGCGTTTATTTGCAAAATATAATAAGGTTTAGTAATCGGTTATAACGAAAAATTTTTATTCCTAAAATTTAAGGCAGTAATATTCGAAGGTCTGGATTATAGCGAGCAACTTTCGGTCCTAAATAGGATACGCTTTTTTTGCTAGGGTTATAATTTTTGAAAAATATTTTACGGGCTTTTATTCGTTATTTTCTTATTATTGCCAAATAATACCCTTAGTCGCGTTACGGAATGCGTCCGTTTTTACTTTGGTCGGTCGACTAAGTCGAAAGAAAGCGAAAACTGGGGCTTCGCAGGTAAGCCGTTTTATCTTTTCGAAAGCCTATTTTTATTCGGGTTTTATTACGAAAAGAACGTCTTTTTTTAATAAACGGTTTAATAATTCGGTTATACCGTTTCCATAATAACAAAATATTCGTATATAATTACAAAGTCCTATAAATAAATAAATTGCGGTACGGCTATTAAGGTTTTCGAATTTTTATCCTTAAATTGCTTTAATTTTAACTGGGTTAATGGAAATACTTATGCTTATTTCCATAATAATACCAAAATAATTAACTTTTTTAACGTTAAATCGGGACTTTTTAATATTTTCTTAAAAGTTGGCCTTATATAACAGGTAAATAACTTTTTTATAATATTTCTAATATTCCTTTTTAAGGCCGGAATAAATTAGTACGTTATCGGCGTAAGCATTCGCGTAATTATTAAGTAATTTATATAATTAAGTATTAATAAACGATTATTACCAGGCAGGGCCTATTTTAAGTTTAAATAAAAATACTTTTTATTAAAACGTTCCTTAACGGGTTTTAAATGCCGTTAAGTATTCCGATTTAACGGCGATACGAAATTTATAAAACGCCTAAATAATGTTAATTTTAGCAAAACATTTAGCGTTCCGATAATTAAATATAATACCGTTAAATAAAAAGGCCGGAATAAAATAATCTTTTAAATATTGGTTTTTTTAACGATAATCGATATAAAACCGGCGTTTTAACGAATATAGCTTTAAGGTAAATAATATTAAGGTGGCATCTTTTTACATATACGGCTTAATAAAGTCCATTTTTAATAATTTATTTACCATTTTTTTTTCCAGCGGGAGGTATTAAACGGGCGTTTGGTAAGTTAAAGGTTTAAAGGCGGGTATCGGCCGGTCGAGTTCCATAACCACGTTATGGCCGGGTTGGAAATCCGGGAAAATATTAGTTTCTTTTTTCGAAAAAAACCCTTTTAGGTAGGCGAAAAGTTTTGGGAAAAGTTCCCGGATTCGTTTTACGTGCTCCGGATTTTTATCTTCGGGAAAGGGAATTCTTTAACCGTCGTACGTTTTCCGTTTTTGCAAAACGGTTATCGTTACGATGTTCGATTTATTATTTTTAAAAGGAATAACTTTTTAAGGTAACAAAGATTTATTTTATCGTTTTATACGGAAGTCGGTTTTTAACTTATTCGTTAACGAAACGATAATTATATCGGCTTTAGTAGTTTTTATAACGGAGATAATCGGCTTAATATCGTATACGTCCGGCGTATCTTTTTTATCTAATATATCCGACGGAATAATAAGTATAAAGGTTAAGATAAAATTATTATCGGGTTTTTTCCATAAACGTCGAAAGATCTGGTATTTTTTTCCGGCCTTTTTTATGGTACGATTACGGCGGTTAACGTTTTTTTGAACCTCAGGGTCGACGTACCCGTCCAGCAAACATCGGGTTAGAAGTTTAATCGCCGGTAAGAACTTGGCCAAAGTTAAAAGGTCGTCGGGCCAGATAATACTTTTGTTTTTATAATCCAGCAATAAGCCATACTTTTCCATCCAATTAAAACCGATAAAAATATCGTATCCTATATTTATAATTTGAAAAACTTAATTAAGGAAACGTCGTCCATTAATTTCAAATATTGCAATTATTTAAGCTTTTATTTAGCCGGCGGGTTGCTTCCGGTAATTTTATAATTAAATTAACTTTTTTAGCTGGATAATACAAGCTTGTAATCGCCTTTTCGCTTGCCTAGCAACAAAAAGGCTAACGAGAAGTCGGGTTTATGCTCCGGTATTATAGAAAGCGGTAACGCGTAAGCTAATCCTATTTACTTGGATTTGCGTAATTTTGGTAAAAGCTTTGCATTTTTTAGAATTATTTACTTTCGTTATTATTAACATAGGAAGGATTATCGAAAAGTTTTCCGACGGTCCTATTCTTTTCCCGATTCGTCGGAGCTGGACAAGTTTTTTGTTATTTTTACTGCAGTAACCCTTTTTTTATTAGGGCAGTCGCCAGCCTTATGTCCCGTTTTGCCATAATTAAAATACGTACCAGCTTTTTAATGGGCTTTTTTTTCGACTTCTGATAAGGGCTTACCGGTATTGCCCGAAGTTTTCGGTTTGCTGGAATTATTACCCGGACGGGGTTTTTTATTTTTGTTTTTGTTTTTCGGTTTATTATTATCGGGGTCGTATAATCGAAGCTTACGTTTTTGCTAACGTTTTTTATAAGCGAGCTGGTTGTTATAGGCGGCTATAACGACGCAATTATAAAACTTTTCGTAAATAATATTAAAATCGCGGTTATCTTTAAGAAGGCGTAGGTTAAGGTTTAAGGGAATATTTTCTTATAAAACTTGCTTTTATTCGTCCTTAGCGATCTTAGCTTTTTAAGCGAAAGTATTAAACTCAGAAATAAAATCGTAAATATCTTAACTTTTGCCGGGTTTAAAGGCAAAAGTACGGAGGGTTTTTTTGGTAACGGAAACTTGGTTCGGGTTATAATACGATAATTTTAACACCTAAATTATCTCGGTTACGTAAGAAAAAGGTCGTATGGTTAATCGGTACCGAATTTTAATTATCTATTCGGCCTTTTTTTTCAAAAAGTTTATTAAATAAACTATACGGGTTTTTTCGTTCCGAAAGGTTGGTTTATTTATTTCGAACTTATTTGCGACCTTACGGATTTAAGCGTTAAATTTAGTTTTATTACCGTTAAATTTTACGGGATTATTAATACGAGCTTTTTTTTTTCGATCGTAACTAAAATTCGCGCCGTTATTTCCCGCGAACTTACGGAAAACGGGCCATGTTACCATACCGGTAAGGCGAAACGTACTAGTATTACCGAAAGCGTTATTAATTGTGTTTTCCCGACGAAGGCGGTTAACGTCGTCGGAAAAAGTAGGGGTATGCCGACTTTATCCGGCTTCTAGGCGAGCGATTTCGTCGCGGAGTCTTTGGAGTTTTCCCTAAACGTCCTGGTTGTCGTCAGCCATCTCGTCGATCAGCTGTCCGTCGTGATCAGATTTTAAGTGGCTATGGTCTTGGTTTTGTAAATCCTCTGTCTTTAAGGATTCGGTTTCGTTTTTCGGCACGTCGTCTTCTGCCGTTTCTTCAGGGTACACGTCGTTTTCTGTACTCTAATCTAGGTCTTAGAAAGGCACTTCGTCTTTTGCATTCTCGATTTTACCACTGATTAATTTAAATCGCTCTGAACGTCGACTAGCTGGCGGGTAGTCTTTCTTAACAGACATCTAGTCTGATACTGGTTAATCTGGGTTTAGGTCTGGTACGCGTTATTTTTCGTCGTTACGTTTCGACGTAAAAGAATATGGTGCCTTATTTATTAATCGCTAGGCCAGCGAGGAAGGGAATAAGCTTAAAATAATGTTACGGCCAGTACTTGATATAACATGATAGCTAGCTTATTGGCGCTATGGACGAAGATTCTAAGCTGAAGAAAAGAAAGAAAGAAAGACAGAACCGCAAAGTGTATGAAGATCTACAAATACCCTTACTCCATGTATGGCAGGTGGCTAGTTCATGTGGCAGCTGTCAGCCCCATGTGACGGTTGCCAGCCTCACATCTTGATCCTGATAGCTACCGTCACAAGTGTAACGAACCTGTTATACGTTCACCTGGAGGTATAAGCAGTATCCGAAAAGGGGTCTTGATTTGCAGGTAATAATAAGGCGAGGAATAATTCATTAGGGGTTTGTTCGTTAAAGAGGTTTAAAGACTTTTCCCACAGTAGAGAACGACTGCATCTGGCTATAGGCTTAGATTAATAGCTAAGGAGCGAAATTAAGTAAGTGCTATTTACATAGGAAACCGGTTTACTATATATCTTTTATTTCCAAAGTAAGTATGCCGTGGATTTATGTAATTTATATAATTTGATTAATCCATCAGATTACGTAGAGTACGTCTTGTAGGTTAAGAACTCCCTTCCGAGGTTTAGCCGTATTAAATTTACGTTAGGCCTTAAAGGTCGGTCTTTTCGAAATAGGAACCTCGTTTTTATAATACTATTTCCCCTTTCTAAGGATCTTTGTCCTAAAAATAAGAACCGTCAATGGCTATTTCGTTTTGTTGGAAAAGTTTTTCGGGAACGATCTAGTTAACTTTATCATGACAGGCCGTATTTAAAAGGAAAAAAGGAAACCTCGTTTAAACTAACGTAAGGTACGTAACAATCGTACAGACTTTATTAAAAAAATTTAATTCCAAAGTTGTTTTTTGCTCGAATTACATTCGCTTTAAAACGCTTAATTGTTTTTATTTAGTTAACATTCTAAGTTGCGGTTGTTGCACCCGTCGCTAGCGCTCGGCTTACGACGTGTTATATATGAATTTATTAGTAAAAATCGAGAAGAAGCGTAAGTATCAGCTAGCTGAGGGGGTGCTTAGCGCACCCTATATACGGAAAGGCTCCCTCTGATCGGATGATATATGTTCCGTTGTTAGGTTACTTCAAGAGCAGTACGCGGTGCGACAGCATACGCAACTAGCCTAATAGAACAACATAACTGATGTCCCCTATATCTGACAATTAAGAGTCTTATTCGCTCAATTCGCGTATATATTAATTGATCAGCTGTTTTTAAGACGATATAGGCTGTATATTAATGGCAATTATCCATATACTTCAATAGCAACAATAACGACCGTACCGTCGACGTCCGTAATCATCTATCATAGACCTAAGGACTAAGATCGCTTTAAAGGCGAATTCTAATTTAAAGCGTACGCGCTTGGTATTTGGCGTTATATCGACCCTAATCAAGATAATTTATAATCTGTCGAACTTACAAAACCCGATATAATCACCTATCCAAAAAGACGATTTCGTTAACCGACGTAAGCAGTTAATTTATCCTCCGAAGGAACCATATATGTCGAAAACGTCGATCGAACGGGCCATCCGACGAACACCCTTAAGATAATTACCGAAGGTAGATAAACTTATATTTAAGACTTCGCGATATATATTTCCGAAAATCGGAAGTACGAGAACTTCTGTAAAAAGATTAACGACCTTACGAAATGGGTCTTGAAATCTGTATCTCCAGCGATTAAGGAGATAAGTTTTCCTCCAGGGAAGAACTTACGAGAATGGTACGTTAAGCTGGCTAAGTTTGGCAAGGTGTACGATAATAGGCTTCTGATTAATATCTAACGAAAGTACTGCGAAAGGTTAAAGCAAGCCTTGAAGTTAGCAAAGAAGTTAAACGAATAGATTGTATAATAGCAAAAAATTATAGCTTAGGGATAGCGATATGGCGTCCCAGAGACGAAAATAACGATCGTATAGGTAAATGACCTATGTATAGCATTAGCTTTTATTATTGGGATATGAACGACAACCTTCCAAAAAATAAGGAGGGTTAAGATCGAAAACGGAACGATTAGTTATTAGGAAATGGCGGCTAGCCTTTTGGATTACTAGAGTATAACCCAGTTACCGTCTACATTACGAAATATTAAGGCAGGGTTTCTAACGTTCCATGGAGCTCTTGTAAACCCGTTTAATTAGGACGATCCTGATTAGAAAGAGCCCAAGGATATTAACCCTCGATTACGAGGAAGGACTTTAGGACGTAGGTCGAAACGAGGTAATCGTGGAGGTTTATACTCGGACCGAAGCACTAGCAAGCGAAAGCGCGAAAAGTTAGACGTCCAAGATATACGATGCAAAGCTTGTTTAAGCCTTTATTATAAATTATTTTAATGCTTTTATACATTCCTTAATATGGTTCTAGCTAGCTTTCGCTTTACCAACGAAATAATAAAGCTAGTTTATTAACGATTTAATTCCGACCAGTCCTTAAAGAAAGAAGTTGATCGCTTATTAAAAGGTATGGAAAAGTTAATTATAGAGACGGATTAACTCTTAAAGGGAGTAAGACGAATCCTGGCGTGCTTCCTGATAACAGATCAGCGCGGTGTTATAAATGTTTCGTCTTACCCTTTAAGAAATTTATCTATTTTGGATTCGAGGTTTACGATATACATTTTTAACCTTATTAGCAGGTTCCTGAATTATAGGACAATGATTTAAAGTAACGGAGTGTACGTAAGAAATAGCTTTGTCCCAATTAAAGGTTACGGAAAAGTAGATATACTACTTTAGAGCCTTAAGGGCTTAAGAGCGCTGCCTTATACGACGTGGCCTATTGTAAAAACTTCGTATGTAACTTGGTATCTTTCCGGCAGCTCCGGAAGAAGGGGTGCTAGTGGGACAACCAAAAAACTAACAATTTTATTCGAAATAAATATGATTAGGTAGTTACTATGCTAATAAATAAATTTAATCAGTTCGTTATCGAAGATATTAGCGCAATAGCCATTTATATAACCCTGGCTATTTATAAACAAAACATTAATTCGTAAACAGCGAGACCGCCACGAATCGGTGACGGTACCATATAACATTTACGACTAGGATACCTAGGGCCCGAAATGATCGTACAGTTGCAGTCCTATATTAAGGGAGTCCGATTAAAGGGTTTTATAATAGTCGAATGCCAAGCATATGGCAAGGCGAAGGCAAAAAAACTAATACGTCGCGAACTTCGAAAGGGAGCGTCTCGATCAGGACAGAGAATCGCCGTCGATTTCACTAACTTCGAAGAAGATCCTGAAGGATATAGATACGTTATGTTCGCAATCGATAAATACTTAGGCTTTATCTGGGATATCTACCTAAAGAACCGGGAACAAAATATATTAATCATATCGTTTCGACACCTTCTAGGAGTCCTGAAGAACCAGGACAAGGCCTTCCCACAGGTAATCGAATGCGACAACGAGATTTTAAAGAATCATTAACTTCGAAATATGCTCCAGTCGCCTTCTTTTAGTATCAGACTTGAGCCTTTAGCACTATACACCCAGGCCCAGAACGGGGGTGCAAAGCGTTTAAGGGGTGTGATTAAGGAGAAAGCGATTGCGATACGAAGTGGCGCTAAGTTACCCGCGTTTCTGATCGTACATATCTTTAAAGCAGCAGTTTATTTATACAACCGTACCTTTAAATACGCTTTCTTTTAGCAAACCTTATATAAGGTTTACTATACTTATTTGGCGTATAGAAACGGCGTTGCAATGCTTAATCGGAAGCCCTAACAGGCCCATTTTCGAGCTTATGGCTGTATGGCCTACGTTATAACGACTACCGCCATAAAGAAAGAACAAAGACTTTAAAAGTTATATCTTAAGGCATAAATTAGCTTCCTCGTCGGTTATCGATTTACGAACATTTACGAGATATGGAATCCGTTGGTTAATAAGGTTATTGCTATTCGAGACGTCTGTCATGTCCTAGCTAGCCCCAAGAGGGGGAAGGGGACATATAGCTAACGGCGCCCTGGGTGCTCCAAGGGAACTTGGAGTATTGCTGACCTTTTGGCGCA
>QJNU01000899.1:0-10751 GCA_004154915.1 Monosporascus ibericus
CGTATATAAAAAAAAAAAAACAAAAAAAAAAAAAAAAAAAAAAACCCTAACGAAAACGCCAAACGCCGATATACGTACCTATACGGGATGCCGAATGCTAAAATGCCGAAAAAAATTCAAAACGAAACGTACGACGCTATACGTACTTAAACGAATTCCAAAACGATGCGTACGAAATTATACGTTATAAGGCGGCTGGTTAACAATTACTTATCGTCGTCACTATCGTCGAACGAAACCGTACGCTTGATCTTACGAACCATCTTTATTACATAAAAACCTACGTACGAATTAATACATCCCCGTCTAAAATCGTACGCATACAAATTCGTACGTACTTATAACCTTCTACTGCGTTGCCGTAATCGTACCAAGATGCTTACGGTAATTCGCCTTCGTACAAATCGCGGGTAGGCTACAACTCTTAGACGTGCTCGGTACAACTTCGTACGGCTTAATACGAGAAAAAAAAAAACAGAAATATATATATACGAATAGGGTAAAAGGGCATATAGTTACGTACGGGTTTAAGCAGCCTTAAAGGAACACTTAGCCCCTTACAAATTATATTCACAACCCGCATAACATTCCTTCCTATACACTTTTATACGTATTAATCTAGCTCCGTATATATATAATACGAAATCATGCGGTAATATACGTATTAACGCATTTTTCATACGGGCTATTTCCTTTACGACATTATTAATACGCGTTATTACCGACGCATTTAATGCCATACATAAATACGAATGCGGACTATGGTAAATGTTAATACGAAAATGTACGCGTACGCCGATAAACGGGGGTATACGGCTACGTACGGTAAAATTTTACTATCGGAACAGTTTAAAAGTACGCGGATTCGCGTAACCCCCTTTATATTTTATACGAAACTATACGAATCGTTTTAGCTAAATCCTTTATAAGCGGGTTAGTTAAAAAATAAAAGGATACGTACGTAATTATACGAACCTTAATCCGATCGAATATTTTCGCGACCTTACTAATTATGCTCTTATAAACGCGCGCGTATATTTATAAACTAAGCTCTACATAATTATACGGCTGATTTGCGTTAACCGAAACCATATAGCTAATACGGTTTATAAATAATTTCGTACGCTTACGTTCGGGTTTTTCGGAATTTTCATTTTCGTTTTCGGATTCCGAAAAATCCCGTATGATATCGTATAAGTTTAAAGGATCCGTAACCTCCTGTAAGTTATCAAACGGTATCGTAAACTTTCGTACGGGCGAGGATAACGTTTTGGCTTGTTATATTTGCTTACCCGATTACGTACGGTTACGTTTGGTTTTGGCCGGCTTTTTATAAATTAGGGCCGGATCGATTATTTAGGTTACGGCCGCGTCCGTACGGACGGGTCTACCCTTACTTATACCCTTAGAACTAGATATGGCTTACGTAACCGTTTTATGGGCGAACGGTTCTGTACGTATATATATAAACGAATTGGCGTACGGACTTGTACGTAAAATGTAAAAGGAAAAAAAAACAGGGAACTTAAAAATAAGTTAGTATGTGTACGTATACGTACGAAACCATACGAGCTGAAAGAAGTTGCCAAGAACGAAGGTGACATAAAATGGGGCCAGCAAGAGTAAGCTTATGTAAGGTTGGGAAGGAACGTAAAATGGAAGCCAAAAATAACGCTACGGTAAGCCCGCATAAAGCCGTCCGTTAAAAAAGTGCAAAAATAATTCCGATCTTTTTTAAATAACTACCGTTTGAATTTTTTCGGCTTCGTAATTGCAAATATTATAGGTAAAAGATACAGAAACGATTATATAATAAGTCATAACTAATTTAAATTATTCCTATTTACTTTTATAATGGTTTAAGGAAAAAAAAGAAGCTAATTATAACAAGCGTGCGTATGTAGGTATGGGCAATTTTTTAATAGGTTTATTATATGTACAAACCACAAGCATCTTTTAATTTATATGCTTACGTATATATTTATAAATCCGTATAAAAAAATAAACGGACGTTTAACCCGTTTATTTTTTAATAAGATAATATATAAAAGCGTATAATCTTTTTATTAATATTATGCTTAAAAGTTAATTTATACGATTATATAAGCAGCTAAATATCCTTAAAACTAAAGCAGAAAGGTTACGGCTATAACGCAGCCGTCTTTTTAGCTAATAAAATCTATAAAGATTTTCGCGAATCGTACGAGGCGGTCGGTGCTGGCGGTGCTACTACCTAGCCCGCCATTCCTGCCTTTAAAAGGCCCGGCTTCTTTAAGCGCGGCCGTAAAGCCAAGGGCAACGATAACCATATCGATAAGGCTCCTACCACACCCTTTAATTTCTCTTTTAATTTCGGCTCGATTGGTTATTAGCCGCGGTAATTAGCTTAAGGATCCTTTTAAGCTTTAACTTTTTGCCCGAAAACCAGATGCATAATTACGTTTCTTCCTTTTTTCCAACTTTATCGCCTTTAATCGTAACCATCCCTAATCATTTTAAACTTATTTTTTAAAACCGCTATTACCGTTACTAACCCTTTCCGCAGGCGGCAACAAAAATACGTTCTATCGATTTGGTCGATAACGATAAGGACGAAAATAAGAAGGCGGTATAGGAGAACGCGGGCGGCGGCAACAAAAAGCCGGTTATTAATAAGAGCCAAAGACGAAATCCGTTTCGGCTAATAGTGTTACCGGCGACGACGACTATAAGCTACGGCGACGGACCTTCGGGCTACTATGGCTCGTTCGTGGACGACGGTAATTTTAACGCCAATTCCCTTTCCGATAGCAAGGTTTAAGTTTTACGTACGTACGTACCCGCCGGCTTCTTTTTACGCGAAAAGTAGGAATTTGGGCACGTAGGTGGCCTAGAAGATAAAACGTCTCGGACGTACGTTATACAATTAACTTACTCCTTTATCTATCCAGATAATCCCGTCGATTTTCCCTTTCCCTCTTTTTTTTTCGCTTGCGTTACTTTAACTTTTATTTAACTGCCGCATACCATCCATAACAATCCTCGCGCGACTATCTTTTCCCTTTCCCCTCCCTTTTTATAAAATGTTTCATATTTCGATCTGCTATTCGATTACATACCGACTAAACTTATAACGCCTTTTTAGCGTTACAAACGTAATTCCGGAATTATATAATAACAACCGGCAAAAAAGTCCGTATGGACTAACGGGGTAACGTACCTTATTCCCTTTAAATACGTCGCCTAATTCCTTATTGCCATATATCCTTATTTAACTTAAAAACTTTTATTTTTCGTACGGGCTAAAAAAGTTAAGATTATTAGCTTAATATCCCGTTTAATACCTATACCATATAACCTGTTTCTAAGTCAACGTTAATAATTTAACATTATTACAACTAAAGTTTTAGCACAGCTTTTATATTAAGACGTTATCCAAAACAAATTAATACCTCCTATTAAATATTATACCTCTTTTATTTAACCGCCTTTTCTTTTCCGGGGCCCTGTATCGTTAATGCTTACCCCGATTTTTTTCGGATTTTTTATTAGCTTTTTCGTTAATAATTTAACATTTTAAAGCCTTACGTAATATAAACTTCCTCGATTAATTAATAATCGGCTAGTTACCGCATTATTTAGTTAGCAAATTAACATTATAAGGCCGATTGCATAAAGTAATTAAGGCCCGTTTAAGTAAAGCCCCCAGCAAATCCTTTTTACTTTTACTTTGCAATCTGCCTTACGTTTTTCTTATTATTATTTATTAATCATAATTAATATTACTTTCGTTTTCCTAACGGGTTAGCTTATAGTTAGGGAATACTTTTAACGCGAAAAGATAAATACCTAATCGTTTAATACTGCTGGCGACTTGTATTATAGCCATTTTTATAATTAAATAACCTTTCCTGATTTAAGGTGTCTATCTGCCGTATTGCATCCTCCAAGTTATTACGTACCGCCGTCCGGCAGCTTTTATTATTGTTAATAAGCTGCCATTTCTTTTACTGCCCCTATAACTTTAATAAAATTAAGTACGCAAGTTAGGGTCTAGCATTATTAATATTGATAACGCCGAGATCGACGACGATCTTAAAAAATAGTGAGGCGTATTTATTAAACGTAAACCTTAAAACAAAAAGAATATTCCATACGGCACGGCTTAAGCGTGCATTATAACCTTCCGCGGACCTAAAAAAAGCGTATGCGCTACCGCAAACCCCGGTTGGCGCTTATATGGTCGCCATCCGAGGACTTTACGTTATTTTCGTTTTCGGAGTATCCCGTAACCACAAACGCGGTACGTTACCGCCGCCTTTTATAAACCTCCTCGAATAGTACGAAAAATATTATTAATACGGACCGTTTTAGCCCGATTATTTGCTCGTTAATTTTAAGAAATATTATTACTGGCTTTTTTATTAATAAGGAATACCGGAGTTTATTATTTAAAGTATCCCTAAAAAAGAGGGATAGGTAATACTTCTTAACGTTCTTTATGTTTTTTTTTAAACGTTTTCGATTTTATAAACTCCAAAAACATTTACCGCGTTAATGTTCTGCATATATCGCCGCTATGCCAGTACTGGAGCCCCGCATATACGCGTCCGGGTAATAATGACGACGTAAGCCTTTTAGTAATGTGCGCTATTATGGGGCAGATTAACAAGATTAGCCCGAGGTTGGTTACGATCGAGCAAACCTTTTAATTATTGCGGGAACGGCCCGAGCCGTTTTTTAACCTGTTTTTATACATAGTTTAATGCGGGTTGACGTGCTGTATAGGATTGCGTACCTAAGTAGTTTCGGCGCCCTGCAAATTCGGAAAAGGTTGATGATAATTACGGCCTATCCCGGCAAGAAGCTGCCCTATTCCTTTAGGTTACGCAGTAATAATTATGAAATGGCGTAACGCTCCGTTATATTCGGAAAAAGGGAAGTTAAATAATAATGATCCTATTAAATAATAATCCGAAGGATAACGACATTACTTAAAGCATAACGTTATTATCCGACTTTTATAAACAAGCTTATTCGAAAAAGAGGCCCGTCTTATTTTTCGTTATATAAGCTCTTTATACGTCCGTAGCGGTAACGGTTGCGGTAGTTTTCCCGGATAAAGGGGTACGTTAAACAAGGTAGTTAACCAACCGGCGGCCGTAAAAGATAACTGCGTATGGTTAAAGTTATCCCAGATGTTAAACGGGGACAGCAAAAACGTTAAAAATTAATAAATTATTAACTTAACCGCGCAAACTTTGGGTAATATTTACGAAAAAATCCGTAACGACCTAAAGGCTTGCCTTAAATTAATTTATTTAATTTAAGCTGGCCGGTTTAATAATGTATTAACTTCGTTATAAATCCCGAGAAATTAGGTATGACTTATATAGAATACTGCCGGTCGAAAACCGTTATTATTAACGATATTAATTGGAAATTGGATTTCCGTCAGTGAAATGTTATTACCGACGTAAAACAAGTTTTATTTTCGTTAAAACGATTCGGCCGCTTTATTTACGGTTTCGATAATATCAACGGCCAGACCAATCGTATTAACCGTGTTAATGGCCTTAGTGGTGCCAGTTAATAAAGGTCGCCTTTCCGTTATTTTTGTATAAATAAGTTTATATATGCCTAAGTCGCTTTAAGAGTATGGATCGGCTTAAAAGATACATAACGCACCTACCCCATCCCCGTATTTTAAACTTTTTAGGGTTATTAAGGGGGGTCTTAAAAGATCTCGCTGATCGTAGCTATATAGGCTCGTATGTAATTTATCAGTACTATTTAAGTTTCTAGGTGCATGAATAATGGAGCTATTATTTTGGCCAATTAATCCAACCATTATAAGATGTATTAGGGCATTTTTCGCTTTAGGTAGAAGATTTTTATTCGCTTAAAGCCATTATGCAGCATTATTATAAGCCTTTCCGTAATTAAACCGCTAAATAATGCCGGTTAAGGATAATAATACCAGCCTAAATACTTCGTTTTAAATCTTCTTCCGAAACCGATATAACGGCCTTTTGCAGGCTGGCGAAAGTATGCTGGATAGCGTTTGCCGCTTTTAATGGTTTCGAAAAAGTAGGCTATAATCGTAAAACCATCCGCAATCGGAAAAAAGCTTACTTGCATTATTTGGTTACTTTTTTACGTAATTAAGCTATCCCAGCATAAAAAGGGCGTTATCTCGGAGTTTAAAACGATGCTGATATCCCGCAAAAACCCGGGTAAGCTGGCCAAATATACCTATAAAGTCCCGTACTTTAGCGAACTCAAAAATGCACCGTCAAAAGCCACAAAAAGCTATAACGTCCGCTTCGACCTTCAGTATGTCCTACCTATCAACAACTTAAGCAGATATATAACGTCGTAGGACCTAACCAAAACCTATCCTAAAAAACTGGAAATAATCCAATCCCTTAACATCTTTTTAAATAATTACACGAAGGTTATAAAAAGCCTGATATCCGTCAGTTCCAATAGAACCTTTCCGCTAAACGCCGACACGGACAACATAAAAAAGCTAAAAGTTGGAATATGCGCGTTTAAAGGTTTCTTCGTAAACGCTCAAATTGTTACTAATCGGCTTTTAGTTAATACCACGTTAGCTATTAATTCGAAAAACGATAACATAATTACCCCATCCGCGTAACTTATTACGGCCGTACCGAAACATTTATACAGGGGTAATAAGGATGGTAAAGGCAAATACCGTATAACATCGTTTTATATTTTATCCTTTCGCCTTTATCACTAGCGGCAATCGGGGATTCTAATAACTCCGACTAAATTATGTATTTTACATTTCCGAATAAGACGGTTAACGAAATTATGGTTATATTTTATTAACTAGAACGCCTAACGCGATCTATATACCTAATAAAAGTTATCCGAAACCTTAGCAAGTAATATATTAACCACTTTCCAATATATTATATCATGTAAAAATAACCTACTTCGGTATTAATACCCCGTTAGCATTTAGCTTTAATAGCTTGGAAAATTTTATTAACGTTTTCCGTAATATTAACTTCCGAAAACCACTAACTAATATCGATTTTATAAGGTTCCCTAAGATTTAATACCTTCTTAGCAACTATTCGCGTAAGGCCTTTTCGATAATCCAGCGGATATAAACTTCGCAACCCTTTAAACGATCAACGTACGTTTAATAACCATTATAAAAGCGAATAATCTTTTTAAAAAAGCGGAAAAAACCGTAAAAATCCGACGGGCCTTCTTGGATAAGGCCTTAAAATAGTATTTCGGGCCTGAGCTTTGTTATAATAAGCTTCTGCCAAAACTTAATACGATAGGTATAATGGGAATAACGGTAATTAATTCGAAGTATAGCTAGCTTAAAACAGCTTCGTTAAACTTTAATAAACGCTTAATTATTCGGTTAATCGCTTTCGTCATCTTTTAAAATTCCCTATTAAACCGGATCCCTATAGGTAATAAAACCTTTTTCTTTTTGGATCGAAATATTTAAACGGTAATTAGATTAACGGGTTACTAACCGCAAGCGTTATTTTTACCAACTTATTTACGCCCGTAAAAAAATCTTTAGGAAAATATCCTTAAAAGTTAAACGAATTCCTGTCGAAATTATGTTAAATATAACTTTTTTCGGCCGTAATACGAAAATCTAAAGCTGACGCGTATTTAATTACCGATAAACCGGCTTGGGATAAAGTAATATATTATTATCCACTCGAAAAAAGTTTGGCTAATTGGATCGTAAGGTCCCCCGGCCCTAAAACGTAGTTATTTTTGCTTTTATTATTATATATCGCTTTTCGTAAGGACGGAAATGGCGAAAACCGTAACGACGGCGGGACGACCCGATTAAGGTTAGCCAACCCGCCCAGCTTGCCAAAGGCAAACTATATATCGGTGGCGGGATAAGGTACTTTTGGAGATTAATATCGCCGATAATAAAAATCGTTTTAAACAAACCGCTTACGGTAACCGTTAACCCTAATTCCGATACGGCTATTTCTAAGGATTAAAATCGTTAGCCCTTAGCTAGCCCTAATTACACCGGAACCTAACGTTATCCCCGTACCTCCGGAAAAGTTACCTAATAAGCCATAAACGTGGGCAGCCGCCCTTACGTCCGGGTGCTATCATTCCTTTTATTAAGGTAACGAATTACCTAACTTTTAAGGAGCAATGGTATAACCTAGTATAACAAGCTGTTCGACGGTATGGATGAAGAGTTAACGGGATCTAACTATAATAATAAGCTCGAAAAATATAAGGAGCTTATGGTAGGCTTTAATTACGTTATTTGCCTTACGTTATCCTTATTATAATAATAATCTTTTTAAACTTAATAAATTAACTATTAATAATAAATTAAATATTAACGTTTTAACCTTAATAAAAGCCTACTAATTTAGATCAGAACCTTGGTAAACGATAACACCTTATAGCTCGTACCTAAAAAAAAATGACATGGGATTTTAACGATTCCGATTGTACTAGCGTAAAAAGGATAGTAATTAATAAAACGGACTTTTTAATTGGGGTCCTTAAAATAATTATGGTTGCTATTATAATTACGTTAATTACGAAAAAAGGTTGCATAAGGTATGGAAAGTATAAATTAATACGCCTAATTAGGGCCTTAAAAAACGCGTGGCTTTAGGAAAGCACTAAATAATGCGGGGGGCCGGAATAATGTTGTAACGGGATAGCTAGATTTTCCTGTAACTTAACGACTAAGTAAGTTCCCCACCCCTATTTTATAACAGTTATAAATTAAATATATCCCCCCTCCTTTAAAAAAAAAAAAAGAATTTACATAAATATTATTTCCGACTGCATTTTATATTTATTTTTTATATATTCAAATATATATATATATATATATATATATATATATATATAACTTATATAATAATAATAATAATAATAATAATTAAAACGTAAACGAAATAAGGTAAAACGAAATTATATCAGGATTTCCTAGCATCATATATTGGTTTTCCTCCGCTTGGAAGTAAAATACGAAGGCGGAATATTAAAACTTTTCCGTTATTAAAAGGTATAATATTTTTTTCGGAAAAATTCAAGTAATTAACTAATGTTGTCGGTAATAAGGTTCACCGATTTGGTCTATATCCGGGCGGAACGGATAAAATACTTTATAAAAAACGGAAAAGGATATTAAGGGCCTATAAACGCGGGAAACGGCGACTGGTTTCCGAAAGATCTTAAACGGGCTAACAAAAAGTATAAGGCCGGTATCGGCGCTAATCCCACATAAAAACTGACAACCTCCAACGCCCAATCGTATATATACGAATATCAAGGTCCAAATCCCGAACGGATAGCTATAAGGGCTTACGCTATGGTCGATAATTAAGGTTACGGTCTAAAGGAAAAAAAAAAAAAAATAAGGATTTTTCCTTTCGGTTTATAAATTAATCATTTTTGTTTTAATTTCCGGGATAATGCCGGAATTTACTTATTACGAAAAAAAAAAAAACATAAAAGGTAACGCGCCTAGCATTTATTATAAGAAATGTAAACGCTTAAAAGCTATCGCATTAACAAAACTAAAGCAACCGCACCTCCGCAACCACCAACCATCTTACGACATATGCCCTAACCTGCTTTAGCGGAATTACCGCAACTTTAATCCTGATTCGCGAACGCGGCGATTCCTTACAATTCAGCACTACCAAACGTATACACCTATTAACAAAAAACCTTACTAAAATCCGGTTAAATTTAAAGGTTACGAATAAGCAAGGTTCGCAACTTAACGAATCGCTTTTAGCTAAAAATGCATCGACGAAAATCGAACAAATAATTTGCGCACTTATATTCGAATAACCCGGCTACTAAAATACAGCCGAAAAACGGTAACATCCCAAATTTATTACGAACACCCGCAAAAATATACGCCTCCTAGCAACTTTCGCAAGGTATAACGTTTAAGTACCCATAAACTTGCACGAATAATGCTTTAATAACGTACTATTAATAAAAAAAGGTTAAGCCGGTAACGATCTCGCTTAAAGGGCTACCCGAATAAAGCTCGATATAAATAACATATCTAACGGAATTACGGTTAAGGAAATTCTTTATAAAAATGCTAAAGCGATTGGTATAACGCCAGAAATTTGGATACAGGAATTATTATTCGTACCAACCCTTACCGGCACCCTTAATACATACGATCTTTAAGCAGCCCAATAACTATAAAGATTAATATACGCTTAATACGTCAGCTTAGAAAGTAAGGGCTTACATTTTTGATTTAACGAAAAACCGGGATTTCTACTCCCAGAACTATACAACTGCGCCATAATTTTCGAAGGTCGTCCGGGCCTGCAAGTTTCAAGGTAATCGGGGCAAGGCCTTTACCTAAGTACGGACCAAAGGCATAAATATTCAGATTCGGGCTAAATAATCGAGAAGCCGGCAACCCTAACTGAAAATCCTCAATAAAGAACGCAGGCATACCGCCCTTTATAGCATCGGAAAAAAGTGATACTTTGCGCTTTATGGCGGATAATAAGTGATAAATGAAAATGGCAATTAAAGTTAGGATATAAAGGCGAAGGTACATAAAAAATGCGTAAAGTTGCAAGCAGTTAAAGGTTCGGTTAGCTTCGTAATAAGGAAAAAAAAGGTATAAATATTTCGAGGTAAGGAAAATCAGGTAAAAAAAAGGCAATAAGCTTTATATTATAGTAAAAAGGACAGAACTACCCCGGGCGCCGCGGGCCCCGGGGGCGGGGGGGTGG